>JASANC010003291.1:0-22858 GCA_030248135.1 Theristus sp. LFF4_11 | reverse complement strand
AACGAGACAATGTGAACAAGAACAACCTCGTATTGAAAACGGATTTGCAGCCGACCAATCAGCCTTGGTCTCTCTGACAATGTGGTCTGGAAAAACGATACCACGGAAAATATCACCAAGGTAAAGGTCAAGGCAAACCGCCCAAGCAGCGTACCGTGAACACGAGCTCATGGCCTCGCCAGATCCAGACGCCCGAAATCGTCGAATTGTTGTTCTCGCCGAACAGAATCATTGAGCCGAAAGCGTTCTTACGGAGTTTATCCAGACGCTGCAGCATACCTAGGAACGATAAAAACTGTGTTCGCCGTTTGCGGTTTCGCCAAGTAGACGCATAGCGCGGTGCCCCCGTGGCTCGTCAGTGCGACGGACACCGCACAGAACTGCCGAACGTGTTTTACCACGGACAGATCTCATAGTCCGGGTAAAGCATGCGTTCATTATGTCAAGCAATTGGGGACGAACTACTCAACACAGAGCACGGAATGTATCGTAGTCGATCTCTCTCCATCTGACGTATGCGTCGTTATAAAGTTGTCATGTAAAGTTGCGTGAAAAGGACAAAAAAACACCGGAAACTAGTAGCTTGAATCATCGTGCTTGACGACTGTGGGCGGCATGTCTGCATGAAGATCGCGTCAAGACCAACGATATGGTAAATACCGTAATCTATCATGGACCCATAAATTTGACAGTATTTACAGACAGTTTGTTATTGGACACAATGTAATGACCCGTTGGAAAACCCAAAAACAAACAAACAAAAGCAACAAAAAATTGCAAATTTTGTCCGCCAAATAAATCTCTCTCCACTAACCTCCAATCAGATTGCAACTCATGAATACCAGCGTCAGCTCCTGTGGGTATTTGTACTCGCAGTACCAAATCGAGTAGTTTTCTTTGTCGAAATGCTGCCAGAAATACGGAATCGCCTTTTCGATCGTGTCTTCGTTGCTGTACACTCGCTTGAATTCGTCCATGTTCAGGGTGCTGAAAAACGCAAAAAGGTCTGTTGAAAAAAACTGTTTTTCCAATCTTTGGTTACTCAGCATTCTGGTCTCAAGCAGCATTTTTTTCTCTTGTTCTGAGCTCATTAATCGCGCCGTCACAGACAAATTGGAGCCTGTCCAATTTTTTCACGCTCAAAAAACGAAACCTTATGATGAACACCAACCGAAAGCAGAACAACTGAACTGAAACCAAACTCAACTCACAACTACAGTCTAAACATCTCAAACTAAATCCAAAGTTCGTTCATACTTGTCTGCACGTGTCGTTTTTTTATCCACCGCTGCACAAACACAAAAACACACACCCCAGCAACATATCTATAGATGCATTAGCGCTTCGTTTGACAATCTTTTGACTAGTGCCAGTGTGTTTGGTTGTGGTGTGCAACATTGGATTAGCGTCATGTCCATGTGTGTGTTGAATGAAAGTGCGCGATCGTCAAATATTTTTATTTATATTCAATATAATATATTTAAAAATAAATCAACCCGTTACCCCTTTGGCATGTCCGCAAACGGGTCCTTTTTCTGCGGCTCCGCAGCCAACGCCCTCTCTGTCTCGTCCATTTCCTCCTCCGGCTCGTCGTCGTCGGTCTTTTTGCCCTTTTTATCCTTTTTGCTCTCTTTTTTCTGGTCACCCGCGCCACCACCGCCGCCGCCCTCTTGCTTGCCGGCCTTCTTGTCCTTCTTTTTTCCTGAATCACAGTTTTTTTCGTGTGCAACAACAAAACCTGATCGGCCGAACTGACCAATCAGCGCTCGTGTGAGCCGACTTGAAAACCGGATTTTCTACTTCTAATATATCGCCTAGCTGGACACCGCAACAAAACAGCATAGGTATGTGCACATTTTAAAAGAACAACGCTCAAATGAAAAGCTAATTTTGACACACAACTATGAAGTAATAATAATAATAAATAACTTTTGATAATTTAATATAAAAAAAAACAAATCACACCACAACGGACACACAAAGTTTCACAACACGGCAAATGTGATCTTAATCAGTATTGATACCTTTGCCTCGCTGCTGTCTGGAGATTTCTTCAGAGGCTAAAATGGGTGCAGCCAGGCTCAGACTTATTGGCAAAACGAATTCAAATGCATCATCAGAATGAGCCAAATAAAAAAACACGAAGATTAGTGGATTGTAAAATCACCCACCAAAACCAGCACGAAAAACTACACATAGGTAGAGAGCGCACCTTTGTGTATGCAACTAGCTGCTTGGCTACATTGAACGTAACTAAGCAAAAAAAAACATAATGCAGCCAATCAACGCGCTGAAGGGAAACACTCATCTCATGGTACACCGGACCATCGTGTTATCGAAACTATTGCGCCATCCAACATCAGACTTTATTCATCTCTCTAACTGTTTTCGATTCCTGGCTGACGCAACATTGCACTTTCTTGACGACAAAAGCAAAAAAATGAGAAAAAACGAAAATGAAACAAAAAAGACCAGTAAAATATTAAAAAAAACCGAACCGGCCGCTTCAGCTGTAGAGGTCGCAAACGAAACCGCAGGCGCAACGGAGGCCAATTTCGCCTGGTTCGCTTTGAATTTCGCGCCGTCGAACTGTGCCGCCTGTTCGCACAGCTCAACGTTACCTATGACCGTTTTCACCTGTGAAAATAAAAAAAAATCGGAATTCAGACACTTTCGAATTGAGTGGCTTCGTTGTTTCAGGTCAACTCGCTGATTCAGTGTATCAAGACTTATCAGGATCATTGACAGTCAACTGGTTGAATGTTTTGAAATTGATCGAGTTTTTTCTCGCGAAATCAGTTTCCAAAGTGGCACATATCAATAATGAGCGAGCGCATTTTCGAGAACGTCCAAAATCACCAGAACATCACAATTTTTCTCCCGACGGTTTTAACACTCAACGGTACTATCGTATGAGAACGGGTTTGTGGCGCGAATCAGCGCGCTGTGACAGAAAAACAAACAAAAAAACGAAAAAAAAACATATAGCACCTGAGGCTGATTGACAATCGTCATGAACCACCGCGTTAAATTCTGAAAGTGCACCGCATTCGATGGCTCAAGCACCTGGAAAATTGAAACTGAAGTGGAAGAGTGGTAAATGCCTAAAAATGTCGCTTCCCTTTGGAAGACTTTTTCAAGTGACACGGCGGTGAACAACAACAACAACAACAGCAACAACAACAGCAGCAACAACAACAACAACAACAACAACAACAACAACAACAACAGGAAGCCCGCTTCGACTCATCTCATAAAACTGCGCCACGTTACACAATTGCGTTTTGTTCCAGTTGATTGGTTTCGAAAGCAGTGTACCCACTATGCACCAGCACACCAACCGGACAGTTCATGTCATTCGTTCAGTGTGTCGAACGACCACACAAACAAAACACCACCAACAGCAGCAATTCATTCCAACCGCGCACCCATTCATAAGCCGGTTTCACCGTCAACGCCAGCATCGTATCGGCCAGCGTGAGGCGTTCGCCGACCAGGAAGGTGCGCGTCAGCAGGAAGTCGTTGACGACCTGCAGCAGGTCCATGCTCGCTTGCTTCGCGTGGTCGAACGTCTGACGAGAAAGAAAAAACATGTCGGAGTCGGACGAATCCGGAATCTTTGATTTTCACCCCGCTTTTTTTGTCGGAAAAATCGCCTCTCTTGAACGTTTTGCCCAATTGAAGAATAGCGATCAGCTTCAGCACACTGAACATTCGCTCCTCCCCGTTCCAGAACCGATTCTGTACATCTGCTAAAACGCTGATTGGCTGTATATGACATTCGAGGCAAGGCGATGAGGAGACCAGAGTCGGCAGAAAATCTGAACAACATTTTTCACGAAACAGAAACAAGAACACACGGTTCTCTGTGCCGTCGTTAACTGAGATTAATCACAAATAAAAAAGACAGTCAATTCCAAACGACCCGCAATCAATCGCGCACCTTTTTGTCCAGCACAGCGCAACTGGATGCGGGCAGCACCCATTGCATCAAGGTCGGACAGATCTGCGCGTCGATGACTTGCAGCCAACCGAGCACTTGCGCTCTGCAAAGGCGACACTGTCGAAATGGATCTTGATCGAAATGATAATGTGCGAGGTGTTTTGTTGGCTGTATGCCGGTGTGAAACTTGTTGTCTTGTGCATTTACGTGAGCCGTAAGAAACAAGAACGAAGCAGTGTAGCGGAAATCGTCAAATGTCTGGCAAACGTTTTGACGCCCTGGAAAACACTGCACAATCGAAAATGGAATCGAATCACAAGTTTTTTTTTTGTCTCAGTCGCTACAAAACAACAAAAAATGCAATACACTGTCATTTTGTTCGGTGTTCCAAGTCACCTGTCCTCATCTGACTTGCCGACCAACGGAGTGCCACGCGCCAAATAAGTGCTCACTGAGGTTGTGCCACTAAGAAACAGCTTTCCATCTTGATACGAGGGCGTCTGCAATGAAAATCGGCAGCGATTCACCGAAGAAAAAAATACTTCAGCTCGGCATTCCAAATTTGAATTCAGAAAATTTTTAAACTCCAGAGAAAAGAATGTCGATAACAAAACAACTTTGCGCCAACACTTTCGCGCGGATTCCGAAAGCCATGTGGGGGCTAGGGACGGCACGGAAATAAAACCGTTTTTTCATGAAAAGAAACCTGTTTTTAACCGGTTTCTTTTTACGCAAAAAATTAAAAAAACCGGTTTTTTACCAATTGAAAATCTGAATTTTCAGTCGTCGAAACAAATCCAAATTTTCGGTCGTCGAATCCACCACTCAATTGTGTTATTGAGATCTGATGCCTGTTGCTAGACCACCGTTGATTACTGCTCACAAAACCGACAAGAACAGGTTTTAGCCAGCTTTTCCTGCTTAACTGTGTGTTTGGCAAAATCCAGATCTAGAGCAATATTCTGAAGCTGGAAAGCCATTTTCGAGATAAAAAGTTTTGAAAAAAAGTTTTAAAACCGTGAAAAGAAACCGGCTTCTTTTCACAAAAACTAAAAAATCGGTTTTTTTCCATCTCTGGTGGGGCCGGGGGCGACTGAAAAGTACAGAACACACCAGGCCAACCTGCGTGACGGGAGCGCCAGGCAACTTTGGAGCATGCTCGTCTTTGACGACGACGCTGATGCCGCAGTATTCAGCCGCCACCAGCACCTGCTGCGTGCGAAAGTGTTTCGCGTTGCCGTAAACTGTCTGCAAACGTGAGAAAAAAAGAAAAGATATTGCAGGCGATACGTGACGGACGATAACGGGACTGGGGGGACAGTTAATTTCCGTGAAAAACGCGGCAAATATACCGCAGCACCGTTCGTATGAATAGATAGAATTTACTATCTGTGTATGTAGAAGTAGAACTGAGTATTGCGAAAACACAAAACATGAAGTTGGCGCAGCGCCACAAAAATCACAAAGTTATGTGAATGTACCGCGGTGCGCGTGCTACAGTTTCGGTATCTGATATAATTTGTAACAGTGAATCTGAAAAAAACAAAGGCCAAAAAGCAGCAACGCAACAAGCACAAAAACTCACCGCAACCATGCTCAAATTCTACTGATCTTTATCGAGTTTGGTGAGTTTGTTGATGATGCAGTGTTGTGTTGGTTTGGTTGGTTGAAGTAATGCGGCGTGGCGTGGCGTGGCGGCGCTCTGTTTTGTTTTATTCGATAAGGATAAAACAGGGTTCGAATTTTTTTAAACTTCAAAAAAAATCGGTTAGCACGGTTTATGATATGACGCATTTCCTGTGTTCGCGAGAAATTCGACTCTGCATCTTTTCATTTTCGATTTTTGAGTTCGTTTTGTTGTGTTCCGTTCAGTTCAGATTTTTTTTCTCGTTTGACTTGGCTCGGTTTTTTTGTTTCGGTTGCTTCGCTTATGTTCAGTGCGTTTCGGATCGTTTGGTATGTGTCTTAGTATGTGACTGTTTTAAAAGAGTCTTTTGTGTGTTTGCGATGTCTGTTTCTGCGTCTCTTAAAAAAAAGAAAAAAAAGAAAAGAAAAAAAGAAACGAAAAAAAGAAAAAAAAGATCGGAGTGCTACATTATGAAAGAAAGGTTGCCCTTCTTTTCTAAAAACCGACACGCTCGTTGTCGGACATTGTTTAAACGGGCCTAATTCAAATCGTAATCCTAAAGCCTAATCCTTAGCCTTACTTGATCCTAACCTAATCCTAACCTAAGCCAAGCCTTTTCGGAAAGGAAGATGTCTGAACAGTTGCGTTTTGAACAAGTTTTTGTTGAGGCCGGAGCGTGTGCAGGCGCGCTAGTGGATCATGAGCATGAGCATGCCGATGCCACGTGCGCGTGCGTTTTAAAAAAGAAGCGCCAGTTGAAAGAAATGCACATGCATCTTCATCAAAAATCCATTCCACTGGTACGGGTGCAGCGGCTGCACACGCACAGCATCTACTCATCTGTGGGGAGGTGTCGGGAACCCATCTGTAATACTTGTCGATGTGGAAAATGGATCAGAAAACAAACTGGAACTATGAACTGATTCCATTCAGAGTCGCCTTATCAGTCTATCCTTCAATTCACCAGTTTTTTATTGTTTTAATGGCTGTGAGCTCTGTATCTGTCTGTCTGTCTGTTCCCTCTGCTGTGCCACAGTGCAAGCAAAAAAAGTGGCGATGTGTGCTAGTCGTGAGGCATACAAATAAACTTGATTGACTTATGAAAATCGGCTAAAATCACTTTTCAGTGATGTTTTCGTATCTCTTGTTCAGTTCAAAGATCCTCCGATTTCCGTCTGCGATTGCTGCCTGATTGGATTGTACTGTGCCATATGAGTGAGTTTGGCTGCCACAAATTTTTGATAGTGCACAAAGTTTTGAACAACCAATCGAATGTGCGTCCAGAAATTGTTCGTCGTTGTAGCCTGTGGTGATACCACCAATCAACGTGCCCGATTCGTTTTTCATTTGTTTTTCTGGGCAAGCCAATCAGGGCGTTATCAACCAACCGACCTTTATTTCGATCTTCATTTTAAGATTTCTGTTTATGGTCATCATGGTCTTGTGCACCATGCAACCAATCACCGTGTCACTTGTTTGTTTCTCTGGGTCAACCAATCAGAATCTCTGGTATCTCTGAGATCGCGAACAACGGCCGAAAGCACACGAATGGCGCCGCTTCAGCTTCTTCACTACGTCCCTTAATTCAAAAAGTTGCAACAAGGAATTGCTTTTTCTCTTTTTGATCGAAAAACTAAACGACAGAAAACTAAATGAGTTTGGCTGCCACACCTTTTTAAAACGTCTATTTCTGTTTGTAAAGCGTGATTACTTATAATTCACGCTCCGGTTTTTTTTGCTGTTTAGTACAAATTATTTCTTTCCCTATGTAGGCCAACCAAAAAAGATGTGCAAAAAAAGAAGAAAAAAAACAAAAAAAACAAACAAAATAAAATAAAATGATGAATGAAGAGACAGCTCATAGACTTGTTTCTTTGATTTTTTTTTTGGTTTTTTCATCATAGTGTTGGTTGAGCCGTCACAGGCGTCGTTGCTGTTCTTAATCTTGTGTTTAAGAAAACCGCTCATTATTGAAGTTTTTTGTTGATTGTTTCGGGTTCTTCAGTGTTCCAGTTTCGGGTTCTCGTTTTGTGTGTGAATTGAGTTTTTTTTGGATAGAGTTTGTGCCATCAAAATGTTTTTCAACTTCAGCTTGTTTTAGGGTAAAGACATGGGCAATTCTTGCCCACATCCGGCACCCGATACAAAACAGTGATATGATAGTTGTTTGTTTCATTCATTTTTTTGATAATTTTGTCAATTGTCATGTTAATTCTTTATCATTGTGTTTTTGTTGAAGGAGCTGCGCGTTAAATAAAATCTTGTACCGACGGTCTCTGGTGCTCTGGTACCCAGTAGCGAAAGCGGGACCTCGGGTGAGGGGGGGGGGGTGTTTGCCTAATTTTAGAGGGGGGGGTCAGGTGCCTTCTCGGTGAGGGGGGGTGCACGGGCAGCAAATTTTCCTGAGGGGGGGGGGGTGCACTGGCAGAAAAATTTCGGGAGGGGGGTGCACGGGATCGCACGGGTAATACCAAATTTTTGCCTTAGAAAAACACAGAAATTCTTGTAAAATACAGAATATTTTGTGCAAACAAGCTGCTTGTTTGGTCAGAAACAACAAAATCTATGCAGGGACAGACACAAACGTCAAGAAAAATGCAAAAATTACGGTATTTTTGGAAAAAATTGAGATGAGATTGACCACCGTGAGGGGGGGGGTGCGATCCCGTGTTTTCTCGCGGAGGGGGGTGGGGGGAGTCTAGTACCCGTGTCGAGGTAAAGGGGGGAGGGGGGGTACACGGGTATCTGCCCGTGCACGGGCAGGATTTTCGGCTGAGGGGGGTGGACCCCCCCCCCCCCCCCCCCCGCACTTTCGCTACTGCTGGTACCCCCCCCCACCCCCCCCGCCTACGGTGCTGGTGGGGGGGGGGGGGGGGGCCGAAATTTTTTCAGTGGGGGGGGGGGTGTCAGTCATGGTACAGTGACACCCCCCAGGCGTGGGCCATGGGGGGGGGTGCATTATTGTAGAAAAATTTCTGGGGGGTGCACGCACACCCCCCACCTAGAGATGTAAGGGTCAAAAAAAAATTTTTTAAATTTTTTTTTAAATAAAAAAATGAGCATTTTTTTATATTTTTTTTATTAAAAATTTTTGAAATTTTTTCTTTAATGTGCCCTGAAAATGCCGTTTTTGGCATAATTTTTCGAAAGTTCAACAAAAATTTTCTTTGACTTTACCTTGTCACTTAGTCTTCAACGCTGCAGGTGGTATTCTGGATTGATTTATCGACTGTTTTCAGCCTTGGTGAGTGATGATCGACTCGCGCATTGAAGTACTTGAGCGTCGCAAAGGCTAGTTCAACAAATTCCGATGCCGCTAAGGTGAGATAGAAGCAGAGAACTCACATTTACGCATCGTTTTTCAGGATCTCGAAAGGTCGAAATTGCACTGTCTGCCACTGCAAGCGTAACTTCGTTGGTTGCTCGTTGCTGTTTCGCCTCGTGTCGTCAGCATGATCACACCGGTTTGTTGTTGAACTTGTTTCCGTGTTATTTGAGGTGAATTGAGAGGCAAAACACGAGACGTGATGTCGTCGGTGGGAAAATGGGGTCGCCGAAACCGAGTCTGAAATTTTCACCCTCCTCCCATATGAGTGGGGGTCATATGGTAAGTCGGTGGCTCCTCAGATGGTGATATTCGGACTCCCTAAAAAATTCTGAACAACTTTCATTTAAAAAAAATTTTTTTTTAATTATTTTTTTAAAGAAAAAAATAGAAAATTTTTTTTTCTTGACATCTCTACCCCCACCCCACCCATGAGATTTTTTCGCTTAAATTTTGAAGGAAAAACGCTAAATTTTGCTGCAAAATCTTTGAAATTACTATGAAGAATGTCAAGTTACCATATATTTAGCTTATATTATGGACTTTAAGGACAAAAAATCATGATTTTTGAGCAAAGATTCATGATTTTTGGGTGGTCCGAGAAAATTTTTTGGGGGTGTCACTGTTACTTAGGTCCATGTAGGGGGGGGGGGTGGGTGGGGTGTTTAGCAAATTTCGAGAGGGGGGGTGTGGATGGTCCAGTGTCAGGTTTTGGGGGGGGGTGTCGCGTGACCCCCCCACCCCCCCCCCACGCGGAGGTCTCGGGTGCTCTGGGGTCCTCGTCTTCGGTACTGGCTCCAGTTAAGTTAACTCCACGCGCCACGCTCCAATATTGGATGTTCTCGGACATTGCTAAAACGGACCTAACCCTAAAAGCCAAACCTAAGCCTAAGCCTAAGCAAAAGCTGTACCTAACCTAATCCTAACCTAAGCCAAGCCTTTTTAAGAAGCAAGAATAAAAATAACTGCGTTTTGAACGAGTTTTTGTTGAGGGCGGAGCGTGTGCACGCGCGCCAGTGGATCATGAGCAATGAGCAATGCGGATGCGGGGCAGGTGTAGGGTTAAAGGCAAAAAATCCGGATTTTTTTTAAATAAAAAAAAAACTTTTTTTAAAATGTTTTTACAAGTTAGGTTCTTTTGAAGCGTCTCGTCGAGCTGAGTTCAGCTAGACTATTTTCAGAACGATCCGGAAAACTATAAGAGCAAAAATTGTGTTTTATTGAAATTATGTCCATTTCATAGGGAAAGTTGCATTTTCAACAGTAAAACAGGACAATTTTTGACGTGTACCGAATATTGAACCGTTCTTAGTTGTTCCTCTTTAGAAAATTACTAAAATTTGACTGTGTTCAAAAATTCCTGTTTGCTGTAGCTAAGTCGGCAACCCCTGTCTTACTTTCAGGTTCAACCAGCTATGCTATCTGCCACATGGCGAGAGCCCACTCTTCAAATCATCGTATCGAAAACACGTACCATGATTTCGCGATCACGTTGCGGGCAACTGAGTTTGAGTTTGAGTTGCTGCGCATGATAAAGCGCATACTTTTTATAAGCACATTACGTCATGTCGAATATACATTCAAATAAACAGTTAAAAAATACAATGACAAAAAAGTCCGAACGACAAAATGCGAACCAGGATACGGACAAATCACTGCAGACAATAATGCATCACAATAATGTTCAAGCTCAATTGATCTCATGTCGCATAACAACAACAGTAATTCGGTCCGCAGCCGGCCTTGTCGCACGACGCATAGCCGTGCACTTTGTTGAGCACTCTGTTCGTGAACGCGGCGGTGGACGGTTCGTATGAGAATAGTGGCGAGTCGTTTTTCGACACCGGAAAACGTATGACTTTGTAGTTCGCGTTGTAGACATGAACAGAGTCAAGGCACGACCACGTGCGCGAGGCGGTCTGCAGGAAATAAAAAAGCTTGTTTTTTCAATTGTAGTATTCAGTAGGATGTTGTAGTGAATTCCATTTTCTAGTATAGCGTGCTATGCTGGAGAAACGGGTACCAAACAAAAGTTTTGTTGCTGCAGAGAGTTGATAATACAGTTGATTCATCATAAAGGTTATCATGTTTTGTTTGTTTCATTTCCTTTGAACCTCTACTTGTACGGTACGCCTTTCACCCCAAAAATAATCGAATTATTCATTGTATTGTGGATTTATTCAAACGTGTCCGGACCAAAATGACGTCATTTGCTTTAAAAACGCCCGTTTGTCAAATTACAGGCGCTAAATTTTCCAGTTTGGTGTGACTGATTCGACATTCACCATTTGTGTACTGAAATAAATCGGCTAAACGGAAAATCTGGTTTGCTGTGAACGACAAGCGGCATATTTTGCGGCACATGACGTCATTTCAGTGGGACACGTTTGAAAACATATGTACTACCTGATCATCCACTCTCGGAACATCGCGGCAGATCTGAGCGCACGTGACACTCGACGTCGGGTGACACAACGGATGACGCACGACGTAGGACCAGCCGTTCTTGCCCGATTTCACCAGTGCCGCCTCGCAGTAGGCGGACGCTAAACCGTCGTAATCTGCGTGATGAAGTGGCGAGAATTGCGACAAATAAACTCAGCTTGATAATTTTACAATAATGCAATTTGGCAATTCACATTGCAGTGTGACAATTGATTCAGTGTTAAAAATAATAATGTTCGTCGGATAATCGGAAACCAAAAACACAACTGAAATAATCTGTGAAACTGATGTGTGGAACTTACGGGTGTTCAATAATATCGTCTCCAGACGAGATACTCGGTCCTCCAAGCCTGAAAGTTTTGGTGTTTTTGGCTGACAGAGATTTTTTTCACAGAGTTTTCAGTCAATGATGGGCGATTATTGTAATTATCTTAACTGTAACTATCCGTATTTTCCTAAGCTTTTCTCTGTTAATCGCCGTTGGTCTCCAGCCACTCTTTTGCTACTTACGTGACAAAAATTGCGGTAAAAAAATCTAACCGCTAGCCTGCGTCCGTGAAATGCAGATCGACAGCGTTGCAACGATAAAAACCACAGCGGAGTTCATTTTGCAGAAAAATCACAATTTTCAAGATATTTTAACCACGCTGCACCAATGTATTGCGCTATATATACGCAAAAAACGAGCCGGGAGAAAAAGTAAACCTGTTGAATCGAAAAAATTTTGTTAGTAATTGCATGTGGGCGCGTGCGTGGGCTGTCTGTGTGAGTACCTAAGTGTTGAAACAAAACTTATACAGAAAATATTTACAACACATGGTCCAAAAACGTTTGACGTATTTCAAAACCGGAGTTTTGGCGTCATGCGTCAACGACATAATAAACACGACAGTAACTGCATCTCAGTGAAATGCATTCAAAAAACGCGAGTCAAAGTTCACGCAATGCCAAAAATGTTTGTGCACTTATTGATGCAGATGCACAAGCCCGTGCATCAACCGAGTCACATTCACTTAAATTTTCAGAAGAAAAAAGGGTGTTTGATCACCAAAGAAAAATTCAAGTGCATGACTTTGTTTATGTGAATGTACACACAAATCAAGCTACTGAACGATAAGCGGAACCGAACGAACGAACGAACGGCGATTTAGACAATGTTTTTTAGCCTTGAAAGGTACTTGAAAAAGCGTAGAGAACGCCGTCGAGCAGGGCGCCCATCGAGGTTTCCCTGTCATTGAATGCCTATGCACCCCTCGGCGGGGCTCGATCCCCGAACGCACAGGCAACGAGTGGACCGCGTGACAAAGCAACACAAGTCACACAAAAAATTATGATTCTAGTTTTGCAACTCAATGCACGCATACAGATAATTTAGAAAATCTGTTACTTGCTTGAAGCGGCAATTCAAAATGTTTGAAGTGAACCGAGTTCCCGAGACACAACACGGTCAGTCACAGACAAATTTGAGTTGCCGTAAAAAACGTGGCTTGTTCGTTTTGAAATGACCAACACACTTCCCCTGACCACACGCTCACCCCGCATGTCCCATGCCACCTCCCACAAACCCAACCCCTCCTCCATAACCCCAACCCCTCCACTAAAAACCGACGTGGCCAACATGCTCCCCTCGATTTCCCTGCTATTTTCATGAAAACCGACGTGGCGTGGCAACACCCCCCCCCCGCCCTCCCCCATTTCCCCTGTCCCCTCCGTAGAAAACCGAGTATGGCCGCAGAAAACTGAAGTCAAGAATACTCTGTGTACAACTGCTTTGTTCAGTTTTACAAGCATTTTCAAAGTGTATTGTTTGAGAATGGTGGATCGATTTACAGCAGCAAGCCAAAAGAAAGCACAACGAACAATCACTGTTAAAATATCAATCAGAATATTTGAAATGGGCAGAAAAAATCATATGTCAATTGAGCAAACTGTGTAAACGATGCAGCATACAGCAAAATAAAGACATTACAGCATAATCAGAGAATGAAAACAATCTGACATTTATTTCAACACGCGTGCGTTGATTAAGTTTTCGCTTTCACACTGCAAAAGTAACAGCGTGTATTTCTGATTTCCTTTTTCAGCAATTGAAACCGAAAAGAGCACTTTTGAAGCTGTCTTGTTTTGGTTTGCTTTATCAGTTGCTCAAAATTCAAATCCTGATTACCAGAATGGTATGTTTCGTTTTTTAAAAGTCTGAAAGTTTTTAAAAAACCCAAAAATCAGAAAAAAAATCGCAGAGTCGGGTGAGATTTCTCACTGATTGCCAGCCAAAAAAATCCTCCATTTTCTATTTTTAGTTTTTTGGTTTTCTTTTCAGATACGTCTAATTTGCGGTTCTCTGGTTCTGATTTGTGTCGTTGTGCGCGTCCATTCCCACGGTGAAAGTGAGTCGTTTGCGTTTTTCATTTTCGTTTTTTTTCATTTGTTTCGCCTGGACTGTTTTCACGGCTGCCCGCCCGTGTCTCGACGTTGTTGGGTCTTGTTTGCATGCGCCTTATTCTGCGGTTCGGAGCCAGAAAAAAAAACTGCGATCAATCCGTGGTGCCCGGGTCCATGAGCAATATACCTGCTGGAATTCCTGCCGAAGTCAATAATAACATGATCAAACGGTGCTTTCAATTGTCCAAAGAGCAAGATATTCACAAAGTATTTTCGAAAGTCGCATCTGTTTCGCAGGTGTAGGGCTTTCGCCTACCGTTCTGTAGGTGGAAAGTTCGAACCTCGCTGCGGACAAGACACACAATGGAGAAACTAAAGTGACCAACAAGATCTAATGGTCTACTCCCTCCAGAGCCGAGGTAAATTGGGCTAGGGGCAGTATTGCCCGTTTCCGCCGGAGTTTGGTATCTTAGGGTTTCCGGAACCGGCGCGCGAACAAAAAAAAACAAAAAAAACAAAAAACAAACAAAACAAAACAAACAAAAAGAAAGTTGTTTTTTGTTGGAAAAAAGTCACAGTCAAAATCACACATCTTGCACGCGCGCAGCCGAGTGCGACAACGGCAAGGTGAAGGCGTTCATCGAGCAAGCGGTCGACGAATACCCGACGGACATGCTTGAATTGTCGCGGTACGTTCAACAGAAGTCCGAGCGACTAGTCGGTGGCAACTGGGAGGTGATCGCAGCGCCGTGCGAGTACGGATTCGCGAATTGGTGAAACGTTTTTCTTTCTCGTTTTTTTTTCGTCGTCGTCGTGTCGTTTTCATATTCACGCAGAGCAAAAATTCTTATGATGCATTCGAATTTTCCATGACAAACCACCACCCCCCCCCCCACCCATCCAGATGCATGCAGAAATCAATCAACACATTTTATGGTACATGTAAGTGAGGGTGCTTCAGGTAACCCACCGTTCCAGACCTGTTCAGTGCATTTGGAATCGATCGTCGCCTGATTTTCAAGGGAATGTCATGGGAGCATATATTTCTTCTCGAAAATCCAGTGTCATTGAACTGACACGTTGATTGATCCATTCCAAATAACCTGTAAAAGCAGGTCTAGAACGAGATGTTTACTACAAAGTTATCATAAAACGCTGGAAATCGCAATGAGCTATTTATGCACCACCTTTGCCGGTCGTAGTAGCTCATCATTTTTTAGTTTTAGTAAGATTTTTGACACTCGAGGAAAACTTTTTCTCCAGTAAAGGAAAACATATACCAACAAAAAGTACGGGAAAGTGCGAACGATCTTCAGATACAAACTGTTGTAAACAAACACAACTTTTCACTTTCACCACCTTTTGTTTTCAGGTACACCGACGAATATTGTCGCCACACATACGATGGAATCACGGTTCTGGCGTGGAAAGACTGATTTTTTAAATAATTTTATATTTAACAGTCATTCTTCGTTTTCGTTCATTCAGTTCACTGTGACCGCGAAAAAACACTGCAGCTAGTCTCTTACTTAACACGCATGATAGAAACTTTTGTCATTCAGAATATCAGGATCTGAATAGAAACCAGCCATGTATTTACAGTATCTAGATACATGTATGCCAATCAGATTGCAGTCAAGATGACCTGAATGAAGAATAAAAGTTTCTTTTTTGAATTGTCAAAATTTGTGTTATTTATGCATTGTTTGAAATTCTCGTGATGTGAGCAATATTTTGCGCCTAATGTTGTCTTTTCACTCCGAAAATACACTCACGCATTTGTTCGGAGCAATAAAACTACTAACTGTGCAAAACTCTAAAATGTTTCGTTCGTGTGTTTCGCTTGAGTGGTTTATTGTTCTTGCGAAAAAAACGGTGTTTCTGAAAGTAGTCAAAAAATGAGGTAAAACAGTGTACTGTCGTGCTGTTTCATAATTTGTTTAGCGCTTATTTAGTTTCATACACACAGACAACTTGATGTGTTTAGTTGAAGTTTGTTGCTTATGACCAATGCATACACATGATGCAATAGAAATGGAAACACCAAAGATGACGCGTAGAAACAACGAATTTGCAAAAAAATACTTAAAAATAACACTATCATCAACGAAGTAAACGAAACGGTGTAATATTTGAAACGCGTTACCCAAAGAACGCTTTTCCATAAAGCACAAACAAACACACAAACATGCAGTCCGGTTTTGTGCGTTTTTCTGCGTAATTGACATGGGCCTGTAAACGGAACAGATGACAACCGACATACAAACACATGCTACCTTTGCGCCAGTTTCCAACAGTTCTTGAACAAGTAACAAGTCTCAAGTTGTCAAGAATTTCAAAAAGCGCAGAAAAGTGCACCATATTGAGCTTTTTAAAATCGCTGAAACGTTTGTTCTGTCTAAAATCAGCACCTTTGACTGGTCATCCGACAATCGGCATTTTAACGCCGTTGACGTTGTCAAAATATATACTTTTGGTGTTTTCAAACTGACAGACGGTCAACGAAATCACCCTTTTCAGACAAAAACAACTTCAAATCAACGAGCACCTACCTATTTGAAACACCAGAACCAACCAAGGAACAATGCCTCCGATGCACTGCACCATCATTGTAACGCTGACTGCACTCGCCCCGGTTGGCCTCTGCTGTTTCGGCGGTGGCCTCTGGGGTCAACCGACCGGTCCGGCCGTCAGACCGGTCGAGCACGACTACACGTTCCGCGGTGGACCGGACAACACGCAGGGCGACTACGGTGGCGTGCAGCCAGTGCAGCCGCAGTACTACGAGACAGGGCGTGCGTTGGCGTTTTGGTGTTTGGAGTGTTTTCATTGAATGGCTTGTTTTTTTCATTGCCGCATCAGTTTCCAAAAACCCGAAACAAGGTGACAGACTCCGGTAGAATGGGGAATAATCAAGTGGTGAATGTGGAGGCTGAGCGTTTCCTGTGGCGCACACGCTGCGATAGTGGAGCAGTCCCGAACTTTGAAAAACAATAGAACCCTTGTTTGGACCAGAACTTGCTTAGGACCGCTGTTTGAACCAAACCTTGTTTCTGACCTCTGTTTGAGCCAGTCCTTATTCAGACCTCTGTTTCAATCGGATCTTCTTTTAATTCAGACCTACGTGTATGTTTGTACCGGACCTTAATTCGGACCTATATTTGTACATAAACATTATTTCGGACCTCTGTTTGATTGGACCTTCTTTCGGATTCGGACCTATGTTGTTTGAACAGGACCTTGTTTTGGACCTCTGTTTGGACCAGACGTTGTTGGGTTTTCTGTTTGGATCGGATCTCGCTTTGGGCCTCTGTTTGAACTGGACCTTATTCGGACCTCTGTTTGAACCTTGTTTCAGACCTCTGTGCGGACTGGTCCTTATTTCGAACCTCTGTTTCAACACAAGCCTTATTTTGAACCTTTGTTAGAATGTTGTTTCAAATCTTCTGTTTGGACCGGATCGTTTTTCGGACATCTTTTTAAATCGGATCTTATTTCGGACCTCCAGTTGGACCAGACTTTGTTTGTCCGTTTGGATCGGATCTCGTTTCAAATCTCTGTTTGTACCGGACCTTATTTCGGACCTCTTTTTGGACCGGACCATTGTTGAGGAATTTGAACTCCTTTTAGTGCATTTTTGCTATACCTGACTAAATGTAGACTTTACCTGACCTTATTGCATCTTATACCCATAATAAACTATGCATGGTGCTCATGGTGCTATGCAAATGGAGATTTGTCAGAATAAAGTTGGTCTTGGAGAACACCGTGTGACAGTCCGATCTGTTCCGAATCAACAAAACTTTTATTCTGTGTCAGCGCAACAACAAATGGACCCACGCGCGTGTTCGCCGTCGCAGCTGCAAGCGCTCGCCAACGACGCGTTGGGGCATCACGTGCACGATCCGAAGCAGGCCGCCATCGAGATTCGGCAGAGCGCCGGCGAAAAGTTCGGCGGTTACTTTGAGGTCGGATACGTTTTCAAGGTTGTCAACAAATAATAAAACATCAAAATGAGAAAAAAATTGCGGAAAATGCTGCAAAATCGTGGTCGCACGACAGTCAGTCCTAAGTTTACGTGAGGATTTCTCCATTTTTTTCAGTCAATAATCTCGGATTGCGATTTCGCCTTTGTTAATTGGTACATGGATGATAACTGTTTTCTCGACACGCAAATCGCTGGTAAACATGTGCTCGTATGGAAGGCGGCGTGAAAAAAAAGTTTAAAAATGTTATTTGCGGCTTTCTTCTCAAATGAACAGACTTTTGTTTTTGCGTTTATATGTACTTTTTTGGGGTGGATTATCAAAACTCCAGTCAGGGGACCGTGTGGTTTTCTGACCCGTGTTTGGTTTCTCGACAATCTTACCGCTTTCAGGATTGGACCCGAAGGATTGTGCCATTGAATATCATTCAGAACACCTCCATTCCAGCGAACTTTATTGTTATTTTTTATCTTTTCTTGAAAAAGTTCCAGTAATTACAAAACTACATGTAACAATAGCAGTGATAGCAATAGTGCTCGGTCTAAAGCCAGGAGTTTTGATATTCGACTGTGTGTGATTTCATTTCAGTCAGCCATTGCAATAATTATTATTCTGCGCCACCTGAAAAAAATCAAAATTCACAATCACCTGCAGATTCGGCCGATGACGAATTAGAATTTTGATTTTTTTCAAATCAGTGCAGTGTGTCAGTGTGTTCACAAATTGTCAATTGAAGAATAAAATGAGCATTGTTTGTGTTTTTTGCCGAAAAAACTCTTGTAACAACCAAACAAGAACGACTTGATAACCTTCCACGAAACTTCCAGGACACTAGAACTTAACTCAGGTTGATTATTGTAAATAAGTAAACGTTGCTGCTGTAATGCTTTGCTAATTACACCAAAAGTATGTTGCAGAAAATTTAGTGTGTGTGTGCGCGAAAAAACAAAAAAACGCACAAAAACACAAAACATTGAGTTGAAAGTCACCTGTGCATTGTTGCTGACAGTTTTCTTGTTACAAAATGATACAGTGCCATTGAATCGTTGTCCAGTTTTCTTAGCTTATTGACAGTTAGTCTTCTGGTTCATGTTTAATTCATTCAATTTTTCATGTGCTGTTGTCATTTTTTTACCTAAAGCAACGAATCCAAACTCACATAAACACCAACGAAAGGGAATATATGGGCAACAAATTGCTGTTGAAAAGCAAATAGCCTGTGCTGTGCATTATGTTTTGCTTCAATTTCTATTATTCTACGTAGATCCAGTATAAAGCAGACCACTACAACCAGAAAAGACCCACAGCCATGGCGACGCGCAAACGGGCCGGTTCATTTTTATTGCTGCTGATTAGCCTCGTTTCACCGATTCAATTCGTCCGCTGCTGTTGGGGCCTCGACGGGCAGGGCCCGGGGCTCTGGGGCGGCGAGCGTGTGCGCCCCGTGGAGCACGATTACACGCCGATTCAGGCCGGCCCGGACAACACGCAGGGCGACTATGGCGGCATCAGAACAGGTAATATCAGTTTCTTTAGGTTCTGCGACTGAATGCACAGACGTAGAAAGGAAAGCAGTTCTAGTTTTGGACGTGAAAGGAAAAGAGTTCCAATCTTTATGTGACAACTCAAAATCGCCTAAGTGACTCGACCCTATTCGGGTCACTTGTCCAATTTTGAGTTCCCACCTCATGCTCCCCGATCTATGCGCGCATTGAGTCTCGGGACCAAAATAAAAAGATTTGGACAAACGAATATGGTCTCTCGCACAACAATGGTGTGAAGGAGTCGAAAAGAGTGTTGAAGGGTGGATATTCTGACTATCGAAAGTGCATACTTTCTTTGAAAAAGCTTCACTACAGTATCACTACGTACTTTGTATCGGGCGGGATTAGAGCGCAGAACGTGAGATTACTGTATCAGAATAAACAGGGTCGAACAAGTAGCTTTATGTTACAAAATGTTTCTGATGGTGCTTGCATCTCTCACCAATAAATGCACCAGAAATTTTCTTAGCCAAGTTGAAAACAAGCTGTGTTTTACAGAACAACCGCAACAGCCGCAACCTCAAGGCCCCGGCTGCCGTCCGGAGGGTATGAAGAACATCGTCAACGAAGCTCTAACGCACCACGAAACAGACATTAAACAGGCAGCGATTGAAATCCGACAAAAAGCGCAGAAGAGATGGGGTGGCATGTATGAGGTTAGCAAGGTGTTTTTTTCAAATTTTCAGTTTTTAACCGGCTAGCCGGCTAACCAGCGGACCCATTGACCAGCTAGCTGACTTACCAGCTACACTGCTCACCGGCTAATCGAATGACCGAATCACCGGCAAACCGGCTAGCCGGCGAATCAGCTAACCGGCAAACCGGCTAACCGGCAAACCGGCTAACCGGCAAACCGGCTAACTGGCAAACCGGCTAACCGGCTGACCGAATAACCGGCTGACCGGCTAACCGACGAATCAGCTAACCGGCAAACCGGCTAACCGGCAAACCGGCTAACCGGCGAATCAGCTAACCGGCAAACCGGCTAACCGGCTGACCGAATAACCGGCTGACTGGCTAACCGACGAATCAGCTAATAACCGGCAAACCGGCTAACCGGCTGCCCGAATAACCGGCTGACCGGCTAACCGGCCAACTGGCTGATGCCAAATGTCCGAATGGCAGCCGTTCACTTCTCTGTCTTCAAAATCCAACTCTAAAATCGTGTTTTCTCAACAGGCTGTGATATCAGACTGCGAGTTTGCATTTGTCAACTGGTACATGGATCGTAACTGCTATCTCAACGAGCAGATAATGGGCAAATATGTTATGGTTTGGAAGTCGGCTTAAATGAGATAACGGAGTTTAATATCTAGATACTTTTATTTCTTTTGCGATATTTATTGTTTACCTTTGAGTGGCATTCATGAAGCGGTATTTGGTGACGCACAGCTGTGTAAAAATATATGTAGCTACGCGGTCACTAAATACTGCTTCATGAATGCCTTTTTAGGTTTTTAGTGGTTGGTATAACTTATTCTGTATTTTGTCTGCCGTTGTTCTTCAGTTGCGAGTGCAATCATTTTCATGTCATGTTGTTGAAGTATGAGCGAGTAATATATGCGAGTTGTTTTTCAAAAAAATATGATATTCGCAACAAAGCCATTTTTATTAACAACATATCAAACATGGGAAAGTAGAATTTTTTAGACATGCTGCAGCAGTGTGTTGAAGTGTGTAACATTCAGAAAGGTCACATTGCTCTTTGTGAATGCTGTGAAAAAAGTGAAAGTTGTAGTTTGCGTGTGTAAAAGCGGGAAAGAAAATGTAAAACTGCACGTGTATAACTGCACAACAAACAAGGGTATAATGCAGTTTGCAATAGTGATAAGAACCAGTAATTGGCATGGTGCATGCACTGACGTACTGATGGACTCAAATCATTTTTTTCAAAAACTCAGTAGTTGTTCTTTCATTGACCGTCGTTAGAGTATGGTAGTTCTAGAAACGGTCACTTTTCGTCGGTGACAAAGCAAGTATTGGCGTGAAATTTGAATGTATACGCTGATTCCACGACATTTGTAAAAAGCCATGAAACCATACTGATGATAAGCATACACCACACGAAATCAGTTTCCGCAAAAAATATACACTAACGTGGTTTGCGTGGAAATATGGTAAAACTGACCCATGAAAAGTGAGGCGAAATTGGATACACGTAACATGTCAGTCATTATTGAAGCAACACAGTTAAAACATTAAAAACAGACACAACAAAGTTGGATAGTGGTGTGTCCATTTCAGTTTTAACCAATCTTCGAAGCAATCAGTTCGACCGGTTGTGAAACTTCACAACAAAATTTTATCGTTGTTTTCAAGTAATCGGTTCTTTTGCGTGTTTGGATAGAACAGAATTCGGACAGACATTATCTTTTCTTTCTGTCCCCGAGACTCAATGCGCCCATATAGAGGTAAACAGTTTCATGCATGACGCGGGAATTCAAAATTGGTGCAGCCATCCGTGTCCCTATAAATAGGGCCGGGACAATTGGGCTGTTTTCAATTGCAGATAAAGATTGGAACTACATACATTTCCTTTCTACGTCTGCAAACGCATTGAGTCGCAGAACCAAAAAAATTCATAAAACCGTAGATCAAGACCATGCGCCATCACGGTTGCCTGTTCACGATCGCGTTGTTGAGCGTCACGGTGACACTGGCGGTCGCTTGCATGGGTGGAATCAAACGAGGAATTAGGAGTTGGTTGTTTTTAAGCGGCATTATAAAACAGTATTTTGTGACGCGTAGCTGTGTTAAAACGTATGTAGCTACGCGGTCACTAAATATGTACTGCTAGCACTTCGTGTTAACGGCTGGATGCACTGCGCCGATTTGACACGTTCACTCAAAAACACTTAGTTTATTCGGTAATAAATTCTTTGGTGTCTCAGTGGACACTCTGAAAAGCGTGTTTTCGACTTTTCTCTTCAATTCGCGGGCTATGTGAAAATCGGAAACTTTTCCAACCGTTTTATCAGCGAGCGGAACACTGAAACAGAAATTGCGCGAAAGCCCTCGGAACCACGCGGCCTGATCTCACTGACAGTCAAGAAGATCACAGCGTGCAATATGTGAATCTGCTCAGCGTATCCTTCTTTTCCGGTGTTCTCCATCCAACCAAATGCCGCCAACTTCCATCATATAGAGACACTGAAACACGGTCTCCCGCCGAAGGGCGAACTGCACGCCAGTTTCTGTTGGCCGGAATGCAGGGCGGGAATTTGGGCGGTTCGTGAAACGGCGGCGAGCGAACAGACGACGACCGGTGGCAGCGCTCAATCGCGAAATGATTACGAAATCACTGTGGCGGACAATGCGGAACGAAGCGGTTTGGCATTTCTTGGTTTTTGAGCGTTTAATATACTGTACATTTCGTGTCCCGTATGGTTCTGTGTTGCATTTTTTTCGCTTGTCGGGTCTTGCGGAAACCTTGTCTGGAGCGTGAAGATCCTGCTGTTGCAGCCAAAATCTTCCGAAAACCGCAGGACGCTTTGTGTCGGTTGTGCGACCAAGTATTATCTTTCTCAATAAACGGACCCAATGACTTCACGTCACCGTTGATGACAGTTCCAAGGCAAAAAACCTTCAATGCCTACGATCCACACA
>JASANC010003290.1:0-48695 GCA_030248135.1 Theristus sp. LFF4_11 | reverse complement strand
AGTTACGAGCCAAGTATCCACGGCCGCACGGCGACGCTCTTCGAAGAATCCAAGTGAGCACAGACTCGCTCAGCAGCAGTGGCAGACTGCCGAGAAGTACGCCAACAGCTACGAGACGCGGCCGTACAGTACGGACGGTGGTTTGCTTTTTTTACACGAAGGACTTTAAAGATTATTGTAAAAATGGATAAAACACCACAGAAAGCTTCACATTGAAGAAAAATTCACGAAATTCGAAAACGGGAAAATGTACTTGACAGACTTACAAGTTGGTGAGCGCCAGCAGATTGGCACGGTGGATTGGACGTCGGGTACAACATTGGAGATGACAACAAATGCTGGCTGCAAATGAACGTGCATGGCGATTGAAGTCGGCTTATATTTTTCGTTAAGCAAACCAGTTGTCGAATGTACGGGGACAATAATCATTATTCAGGGCTCCGCAAATCCAAAATGCTATCGGTTACATATCTGGTTACGTGTATCCAGATGAGTATGTTATCACACGACGTCTTGGTCGGCTCGTTGACCCAAACTTCAGGCACAAATATCATGAGAAATGGCACGTGTAATGTGTAGGTAGTACTGAAACGACAATATCAAAATACAAGCATTGCTTCAAATGCACGTCGATTGGCTCCAATTTCGTAATCAGGACGTTCATCTTGCCAAGCCAAATCAATGAAAAATTAACCCTTCAGAAAATGGTAAACGAATCGCAACACTCGGGTTTCAGCATGGCCGCTCAATGATGTTTTTGCGCTTGGGACGCGGAAGAGTTTGACTGATCAAATGCGTGAGTGGCTGAAGCAGAGACGCTGCCCGTGTACTGACACGGCGCGGCGGCGTGGGAACGTTCGACAACATTGCTGGCAACGAAACCCCGCATGTCAAGGTTGCACATTGGCACTTGCACGATTGCACAAGTTTCATCACCAAGTACCTGACTACAACGTACTACTACACGAATTACCCGCTGTTTGGGTCGTTAAACGGCTGGATGGGGGGTTCAGGCTTTGTTCTTTCTTTGTTACTCAGGTGTTTAATGTTTATCTGCGGAGAAGTAAAACCACTCAGTATGCATCCCATGTTCCATGCAGTTGTATCCATGAATTCAGGTGCTGGGCCCCAGTCTCTTGGAGACATTAACGGCCGCTGCAGTGTTACGTACAGCATCCGTGCCAAAAGTGACCGTCTACGACACTCGGGATGCGTCACTACCGGCACCGACGTGGAATCCGTGGTACCTGCAAATTGTGGTTCTCGACTCGAAGTGACCACGCCAGCTTGCATCTCAAAAATGCCGGAATCCCGGTGGCAGACATCAAATACAAGAATACCACGTGGCCGGCAACGTACCTCGTTTCCATCACAGTCTCGTGCGAAACGCAACTTTTCAACGAGCAACATGGACTCGACAGGAGGCCCCAAAAATTTCGACGCCCTGGCGCCTGCTCAATGTTCAAAGTTAGTGGTAGCAGCGGTGCGACCACTCGCAGATCTGCTCAAAATTGCGACAAAATATTGCTGAAATCATTTAAAATAGTGTTAGGTGAGCAGGTTCCACGTGAGCAATGGAGTTTTCTTTTTGAATCATTTTTATAGACTTACAATCATCGTGCCGGCATTGATTTGAAGCAGCACGCGATTCGCAGATCATACGATCATACCGATGAACATCACTGACTATGCTCAGTCAGGGTGAGTGGAGGAAATGCACGGGCATGTCACGCTTGCAACCAACTCAGCTGATTGCAGCTGTAGGGACATGACACGATCGAACATAAAAAAAGATGAGAAACCAGTTGGTGACGCAGCGTTATGGTCATCGCGGGAGGATCTAATATAAAATTTACACTAATTTCATTTTTCGTTTTTTGAGTAGATGTCGCCTGTCAAAGCCTACAGTCGGCTCCGAAACCGTGCAAGTTTTCCAGGAGTACTGCAGATTTCCGGATGCTGCACGGTAGAAGGGCCGCCGGACCCATCGCAAACGACTGCTGCCTTCATGAACAGTTTCAAAATTTTCCGAGTTGGGCAGTACTTCTATCGGCTGCTCCACGCGCGTGGCCACCGGCCACCGGGTTCGTTCGTTGGTCAAATCGGTTGCATCGCTGAATCCCACCGCTGCTTCATCGACATCAATTCCGTGTCCAGACGGGTGTTCGCGGCACGTGCTTCTTGGTGTCCAAGTTTGACTGTAATGGCGGAAGAGCTGCCCGAGTTGTACGATGATTCGACTCGGCAGGCGCGGCCGCGCACACCGCCGCACGCTGACACGGTAGCCCAGGGTGCTCGTTGCCGCCAACTGCGCCACGCTGCTGCAGCCGTTGTTGCGACGCGCTGCTTCCAAAACCAACCAACAACCAACCACTTTCACACGTCATCTCCATTGGTCGTATTGTGACAAACGCAAGAAGACCCATATTCTGGATCAAGTAATTTCGCGTTCGATCAATTGTAATCTCCTGGTTCGTGCTCAGTTTATTATCGAATTGAATGTACAGTAAAATAAACCATGTTTTTCACCGTTCGTTGAATACACACTCGACTTTCGAAAAAGTGGTTAACCTGATTAAAACTCATCAATTGCAATTGTTGTCATCAGCACAATGGCCTTGAAATTCAACAAAATCTAAATTCGATTTGATTGAGTTTGGTGCACAGTCAAAAACACAGAAACAAATCGAAAAGCTGAAAAGCTGGCGCACAGATTGGTTGTACATGTCCGGAATTGAACACAGAATCATGCTGGCAAATGCGATCGATGCATGGAAATGCAACGAACTGCTGCAGTCATCTACAGTGCAAGGAAACCAGTATTTTGCCACAACAGTACCAAACAAGGCAGGCAAATTTCTACATCAAAATGGAATTGGCGATCCGCCAGAAAGTACGGTATATGCCTAACCGCATCTGCTTCAGGTCGTTCAATTTACCGGCAAAATACCGGAAATATCCCAGAAAATCTTTCCACCAAGGAGTAAAGACAGGTTTGAAATATTTCATAAAATACAACAAACTGCAGACAGAATCCTCATTAACGGTTGCAGTATATATGACCGCATAAACATATGCGCGGCCACTAAATACTCGAAGATGAACGCGCTCTACAATGTGCGGGCCATTGACGAAGCCCGGGAAACAAAAATTTTGGCAAAACCCGACTCGGGAATTTGCATTTTCACAGTTGTTGTCCATTCTTCTTAGACTTCAGCTCAACAGGCAACGGCAAGTTTCGGGTGTTTATTTTCAAAGTGCTGCTTGTATGTTTCGGATCAAGATTTGTGACCGGTTTTGCAGTTTACCATTTTCAGTTGATCTATAAAAATCAAAAATCAGACATCCACTAACAAAAGTTCAAAACAATTCGATTTCAGAAGAAAATTGCCAGAACTGTATTTGAATAAATGCTCCACGTTACATTATTCACACTTCAAAATTCACATTCTAGGGAAAATAGAAAATTTCCCGAAAAATTCGAATCTATCTCTTATCTGAGAGGTTTTTCGGCTCAGCTCACCCATGTAAAATCTTCAGCCAGAGATTTATCTCGGAAAATTTTTGTATTCAAAGCTACATGTAGTCAGATCAATTTTCGACCAAAATTTTCAGATCTAGTTTTATATTGAAATTTTATAACTTTGCTAATTTTGCATAATACGCAAGTTGATATGCTCACTTAATTTTAGTGTATCATGTTTTACTTGATTCCTGAGATGAATGCTATTGCATTTGGTAAGCAGTTGCACGCATGACGTGGAATAAAAGGACTATCCGCCAATTGGCCTATGGCTTGTAGTCATAAGAAATAGCTTCACATAATATGGTCCCAAGAAATTAATACTAAGGCTTAAATGAACAGGTTGGTTCGGTGTCCATTAATAGGTCGTGACGCGGGGCGGCTAGGTACATGCTGTGGGAGGGGGTGGTTTGCACTTTGCACAGAAAGCATGCATCACGTGACCACCAACAGGATTCCTTATGATTTTCAAATTTTGACCGTCCCTATCAAATTCTGTTCCAGTTGGTCCACACATGTGAATGCTACCAAAGTGTGTTCGCTCACATCTGTCCTGATGCACTCACGTCAACAGTGGCTTCCAGGAAGCGTTGAAGTGTTCAATTAAAGCAGCACGCATGCGTCGTTTCCGATGCTTCTGTTTTTCACACAATCCAAAAAAACGACATAATCGTTCTCATCCAAACGAAACGATTCTGAGTGCCAATCCATATTGCTGCGAATGGCCGTTTTGAAGTTCAATGAAATTTGCGCATTTCAGTGAATGAGAAACCACTGCGCCAGATGCTGTGATGTATCCACGTCAGCGGCTGAGTAGCAGCTTCCTCAGAAACGTTTGCGCTGCTGCATCTCTGAAAACAAATATCCACGAGAACTCAAAGCGGTTAAAAAGATTCACCTTTGCAAACGGTGGTCACATTGAGCAGTTTTTGAGCACCGCTTTCCGACGTCTCGGAGCCTTGCCTATTTCGCTCCGCCGCGCTTGGAGCAGCTGAGACTGAGCTTGATGTTCTCTGCTTCCCAAGGGCACCGTCACGGCTGACTGGACGAGACGGACGGAGTCACCACGTGCGTCGATGCAGCGACGGGCTTGGGTTAGAAAAGGAACAGCCCAATTTTTTTTTGATCAAAAAACTTCAAAAAATGCCGGAGGAAAACTGATGGTCGACAAAGAAGATTGAAATCGCGCTGACGCGCTGAGTTCGAATATTGCATTTCTTTTCTTGGAACCGAATAAGGCTATTTGGGCCCTTAAAATCAGCAAAAACTTTCATGAAAATTATCCTCTAACGTCAATTTGGTTGGACCCATCTTTGCTTTTGCAGCAGTGAATTTGGAATCCAAACGCAGGTGCAGTACCGTGGGCGCAGTAGCGAAAGCGGGACCTTGGGTGAGGGGGGTGTTTGCCAAATTTAGAGGGGGATGTCAGGCAGTACCGTGGGCGGGGGGGGGTTGGGGTACACCCCCCCCCCCAGAGCACCCGAGACCGTCGGGTGGGGGGGGGGGGGGGGGGCACCGTCACCCCCCCCCTAAAACCGGGCACCCCCCCCCCCCCCATCGTACTCTCCCCCCTCGAAAATTTGGCCGACACCCCCCCCACTCCCCATGAAATTTTGTCTGACGGACACACTTCTCTCCAAAATTTTCTGCACACCCTAAAATTTTTTCCAAAAATACGTAATCATTTTTCTTGACGTTTGTGTCTGTCCTGCATGATTTTGTTGCCTCAGCCCACACAAACAGCTTGTTTTGCACCAAATATTCTGTATTTTACAAAAATTTCTGTGTTTTTCAAAAGCAAAAATTTGGTATTACCCGTGCGATCCCGTGCACCCCCCCCCTCACGAAATTTTTCTGCCAGTGCGTGCACCCCCCTCAGGAAAATTTGCTGCCCGTGCACCCCCCTCACCGTGGAGGCAGGCTGTAGGTCGATCCGGTACCGGTCGATCCGGTACGGTCGATCCGGTACCGGTCGATCCGGTACCTGGCAATTTTCTAGGGCGGTCGATCCGGTACCGGTCGATCCGGTACTCGGTCGATCCGGTACCAATTGAAATTTTCAGCTGTTTTACGGGTTTTTAGCGTTCAATTCGTTGTGTTTTCGATTTTTCTTTGGTTTCGGTGATTGCGAAACATTTATGCAGCACGGAAAGACATGAAACCGAACACGATTGATGGAAGACGACGACTATCGACCGGTACCGGATCGACCGCCCTAGAAAATTGCCAGGTACCGGATCGCCCGGTACCGGATCGACCGGTACCGGATCGACCGTACCGGATCGACCGGTACCGGATCGACCGCATGCCGTGGAGGCACCTGACATCAGTACCGTGGGCCCAAAAAAAATTTCGAGGGGGGGTATGGTACCGGGGAGGGGGGGGGGTGCCGACCAAAAAGTGAGGGGGGGGGGGGGCAAACTATGGCAACGTGGGACCCCCATGGGGAGGTGCGCGCATTTTTTCAAAATTTTCTGTGGGGGTCCACGTCCACCCCCCCCCCACCCCCCATGATAATTTTTCGCTTAAATTTTGAAGGAAAAACGCTAAATTTTGCTGCAAAATCGTTGAAATTACAATGAAGATGGTCAAGTTATCATATATTCAGCTTATATTATGGACTTTATAGACAAAAAATCATGATTTTCGAAAAAAAATTTTAGGGTGTGCAGAAAATTTTGGGGGGGGGGGGGTGTCCGCCAGACAAAATTTCATGGGGGGGTGGGGGGTGTCGGCCAAATTTTCGAGGGGGGGGGGTACGATGGGGGGGGGGTGCCCGGGTTTAGGGGGGGGTGGCACGGTGCGCCCCCCCCCCCCCCCCCCCCACCCGCCGGGCGGGGGTGCCCGGGGGGGGGTGTACCCCCCCACCCCCCCCCCCCGCCCACGGTACTGCCTGACATCCCCCTCTAAAATTTGGCAAACACCCCCCTCACCCAAGGTCCCGCTTTCGCTACTGCGCCCACGGTACTGCACCTGCGTTTGGATTCACATGCTGCAAAAAGCAAAAGATGGGTCCAACCAAATTGACGTTAGAGGATAATTTTCATGAAAGTTTTTGCTGATTTTAAGGGCCCAAATAGCCTTATTCAGTTCCAAGAAAAGAAATGCAATATTCGAACTCAGCGCGTCAGCGCGGTTCGAATGCGCCTATTTTTGTCGACCATCAGATTTTCCTCCGGCATTTTTTGAAGTTTTTTTGATCAAAAAAAATTGGGCTGTTCACTTTTTTCTAACCCAAGCCCGTCGCTGCATCGACCGCGCACGTGGTGACTCCGTCCGTCTCGTCCAGTCAATCGTGACGGTGCCCTTGAGTGATGGCCAGAGGACATCAGAAGATTCAGTCTCAGCAGAAAAACCAGGAGCGGCAGGCGAAACAGAAAAAGGCTCAGGGACACGATCAGAAAGCGGCTGCTCAAAAAGCACTCAAGCATGTGTGCACCGTTTGCAAGGTGAGAGCACAACCGCTGAGTTCTCGTGTTTGTTTTCAAGTGCAACGGCACCCAAACGTTTGGGAACGCTGCGCCGCTGACGTGTATCACAGCATCTCAGCTTAGTGGGACTCGTTCACTTGAAATGCGCAAATTTCGGCCTGAGCTTCAAAACGTCGCAGCAATATGGATTGGCACGCATCGTTTCGTTTGGATGTTTATGAGAACGATTATGTCTGCGTTTTTTGGATTGTGTGAAAAACAAGACCTGTCAGGCGACGCGTGCGTGCTAGCTAGTGTTCCAGTACTTCTAGCCGCCACCGTCACTGTTGGTAGTGGTGCATCAAGGACACAGATGTGAGCGAGCATAGTTGCTGGGGGCTGGCGGTCACATGTGTGGATAGCTGGAGCAAATTTGATAGGGACGGTCAAAATTTGAAAATCATAGGGAATCCGCTTATTGGTTAGTGGTCACGTGATGCATGCTTTCTGTGCAAGATAGACTCCGCCTCCACAGCAACGCGCAAGCACATAAAGCATGCATCACGTGACCACGAACCAATCAGCGGATTTCTGTACCGGACCAACTGTAGATTTAAAATTTAAACATACAGTTAAATTGTGTTTTTAACATTATTAATTTCTTGGGTTCTGCGTCTCAATGCGTGTGCAGACGTAGAAAGGAAACTATTTCTTAAGCTATATGTGGCTATTCAAAATTACCAGTGACTCGGCCCTATTTAGGGGACTCGGATCACTTTGCCAGTTTTGAATTCCCGCGTCATGCATGCAACTGCTTACCCATCTATGCGCGCATTCAGTCTCAGAATCAAAATAAAACATGATACACTAAAATTAAGTAGTATCAACGCGTATTATATCTAAAATTAGCGAAGTTTATAAGAATTTCGTGTAAAACTGCGAAATTTTGGTCGAAAATTGATCTGTTTTATGCCTTTGAATACAAAAATTTTCAGATAAATCTCTGGCTGAGAATTTTTTACATGGGTGAGCTGAGCCGAAAAAACCTCTCAGATAGAGATAGATTCGAATTTTTTTTCGGGGGGTGGCCGCCCAGCCTTTTCCCTAGAATAATTTTGGGGTGTGAATAATGTAACGTGGAGCATTTATTCAAATACAGTTCTGGCAATTTTCTTCTGAAATCCGAATTGAACGAACTTTTTTGTTAGTGGATGTCTGATTTTTGATTTTGTCGATCAACAGAGAAGATGGTAAAATACCGCTTTCAGTCACAAATGCCCGATCCGAAAACATACAAGCAGCACTTTGAAAATAAACACCCGAACGCACCGTTGCCTGATGAGCTGAAGGAAGTCTAAGAAGAATGGACAACAACTGTGAAATGCAAATTCCCGAGTCAGGTTTTGCCAAAGGATTTTTTGTTTCCAGCAGACTCGTCAATATTTTTGTGTAAGAGCGCGTTCATGTTTCAGTATTTAGTGGCCGCGCGGCTATGTTTTAACATATGCGGTCACTATATACTGCAACATGACATGAATGCGCCCAAAGATTTACTGATTGTCAACCGTTAATGAGGATTCTGTCTGCAGTTTGTTGTATTTTATGAAACATATTTCAAACCTGTCTTTACTCCTTGGTGGAAAGATTTTCTGGGATCAACACAGACATTTTTACGGCAAATTCGAACGACCTGAAAGCAAGTTTGAAATACGGTTAGATATACCGTACTTTCTAACGGATCATAAATTCCATTTTTGATGTAAAACCCGAAACTACCTGCCTGTTTGGTATACTGTTGTGGCAAAATACTGGTTTCACTTCACTTTAGATGACTGCAGCAGTTCGTTGCATTTCCATGCATCGATCGCATTTGTAGCATGATTCTGCTCGTTCGGTTCAGCATTAATGCAACCAATCTGTGCGCCAGCTTTCAGCTTTTCATTTGTTTCTGTGTTTTTGACTGTGCACCAAACTCAATCAAATCGGATGTTAGATTTTGTTGAGATTTCAAAGGCCATTTTCTCGTTATTGTCCTTTTTTCCTATTGACTATTACTGATGACAACTGAAATGCAATTGGTCCATGGTTTTAATCAGGTTAACTTTTCGAAAGTCAGTGTGTATTCAACGAACGGTGTGAAAAAAACATGGTTTATTTTACTGTACATTCAATTCGATGAAAATAAACTGAGCACAATTAGGAGATTACAATTGATCGAACATAATTACTTGATCCAATTTCGATGGAACCCGACAATTTATTGGTCTTTCTTGCGTTTGTCACAATACGGAAATGGAATGACTTGATATTGAAAGTGGTTGGTTGTTGGTTGGTTTTGGAAGCAGCGCGTCACAACAACGGCTGCATGTTGAGCGTGGCGCAGTTGAGAGCAACGAGCACCCTGGACACGCCGGTCAGCATTCGGTGGAGTGCGTTGTGCTTTTGTGCGGCGGTGTGCGCGGCCGCATACTCTGTCAGATCATCATACAACTCGGGCAGCTCTTCCGCTTCGTACGAGTCAAACTTGGACACGCCAAAGAGCACGTGCCGCGAACGCCCGTCTGGACGCAGATTGATGTCGATGAAGCAGCGTTCAAAGTTCAGCAGTCTGTGGTTGATGTATTGAACGGGCAATTGGCCGGTGGCTACACGCGCGTGGAACTCGACAGCCGTGCGAAGCAGTTGCTCGGAGAATTGCAGAAGGCTGTTCATGAAAGGCAGCAGTCGTTTGCGGTCGTCCGGCAACACGACGCCTGCCATGCGAGCGTCCAGAGTCTGCGAGTACTCCTGGAAAACTTGCACGATTTCGGGTAAATCGGCTATGGAAGCTGACGGGCGACATCTCTCCAAAACGAAAAATGAAATTAGTGTAAATTTTATATGCGTCCTCCGCATTTTTAGATGATATAACTATGCGTCACCAACTACTGGTTTCTGAATGGCGCTGTCTCATCTTTTTTATGTTTCAATCGTGTCATGTCCCTTTTCTAGCTGCAATCAGCTGAAGTTGGTTGCAAACGTGGCCTGTGCCCGTGCATTTCACTCCACTCACCCTGACTGAGTAGGCATAGTCAGTGATGTTCATCGGTATGATCGTGTAGTCTGCGAATCGGCGTGCTGCTTCAATCCAATACCGGCACACGGTGGTGTAAGTCTATAAAATGATTCAAAGAAAACTCCATTGCTTTCACAGCGAGACCAACTTCACCTAACACTATTTTAGAATGATTTCAGCTAAATGATTGTCGCAGACACGAGCGAATCTGCGCAGTGGTCGCCGCTACTTTGCCACTAGCTTTGAAACTGAGCAAACCAGGGCGTCAAGCACAAGCGTACCTCGAAATGTCGAGGGTCCATGATTTGCTCGTTGAGAAAGTGCGTTTCGTACAGACTGTGATAGAGCGGGTACGTGCCGGGTACCGTGGTATTCTTGTATTTGATGTCTGCCACCGGGATTCCGGCGTACAGTGCAAAGCTGGCGTGGTCACTTCCCGAGTCGGGGGCACCCATTTGCGGGTACCACGGATTCCACGATCGATTGCCCGGGTAGTGACGCATCCAAGTGTCGTAGACGGTCACTTTTGGGTCCCACGGATCTTGTACATGCTCTGCAGCAGCCGTTAATGTCTCAAAGAGACTGGGGGTAGCCTGGAGAAAAGTCATGGATACAACTGCATGGAACATGGGATGCATACTGAGTGGTTTTACTTCTCCGCAAATAAACGATAAAGCACCTGGTAACAAAGAAAGAACAAAGTGGCCTGGGCCCCCCATCCAGCCATTTAACGACCAAACAGCGGGTTACAATTCATGTAGTAGTACGTTGTAGTCAGATTTAGCTGGCTGTTGTTCCAAGCTGATACAATCGTGCAAGTGTAATGTGCAACCTTGACATGCAGGGTTTCGTTGCCAGCAATGTTGTCAACGTTCAAGTACACCACTGCACGCCGTGTCAACACGGGCAGCGTCTCTTCGAGCCACTCACGCGACCCGATCAGTCCAAACTCTTCCGCGTCCCAAGCGCAAAACATCAGTGAACGTGCTGGGTGCCAGTGTTGCGATTCGTTTGCCGTTTTCTGGGGTTAATTTTTTCATTGATTTAATTTGCTTAAGATGAACGTCCTGATTGCAGGTGGAGCCAATCGACGTGCATAATTTGAAAGCAATGCTTGTATTTGTGTATCGTTTCAGTACCTGCATTACGCGTGCCATTTCAATCATGATGGCTGTGCCTGAGTTTGGGTCAACAGAGCCGTAGACCCAGGCGTCGTAGTGATTGCCAATGACAACATACTCATCTGGATACACGTAACCGGATATGTAACCGATAACGTTTTGGATTTGCCGAACCTGAATAATGTTATTGTCCCTGTACATTCGACAACTGGTTTGCTTAACAGAAAAAAATATAAGAAGCGCGTCTTTGCCTTCCAATCGCCATGCACGTTCATTTGCAGCCAGCATTTGTTGTCATCTCCAATGTTGTACCCGACGTCCAATCCACCGTGCCAGTCTGCTGGCGCTCGCGAACCGCCAAGTCTGTCAAGTACATTTTCCCGTTTTTTTCGAATTTCGTGAATTTTCTTCAATGTGAGCTTTCTGTGGTGTTTTATCCATTTTACAATAATCTTTTAAAGTCCTTCGTGTAAAAAAAGCAAACCACCGTCGAAATATGTGCAGCGCGTCCTCGTAGCTTGTTGGCAGCACTGGAATCTTCGGCAGTCTGCCGCTTTCCTTGAGCGAGTCTGTGCTCGCTGGCACGTATGTCCAGTTCTTCGACGTCATACCGTGCGACCGTGGGTCACCGGGCTGCGTGTTCAGTGTGCCTGCAAATGGGCGGCTTCGGTTTTTTTATGACAAACCAAGCACGCAGGTTGACAGCAACGCTTGAGCCGTCAAACGAACACGACCGATAAATAAACCGATAAATATGGCGATGTTCAATTGTGCTTTTCATTGAGAACAACCGAATGGCACCTGACCGCGTTGCGTGCCAGTTGGCGGCATCCAAATGGAGTTCGGATAGACATTGCTGGTGCCAGTGACGGCCACCTCGGCCGGGTCCGTGTACAAAATGACACCAATGGCGCCCCGTTGCTCGGCGTTCTGCACCTTGTTGCCGCGGAACTGTTTCCCGTAGCGGATCAATGCAATGCGACCACTCACGTTCACACCTGATAATAAATCAAATGGCTGATTTTGATATGTCTAGTAAACTGTAACTGCCACGAGCTCTGGCGACTCTTACCAATGCGGTCGAGTTCGTCAAAGTCCTGTGGTCGTCCATAGTTGCAGTAGACGACGTAGCCGGCTGCTGTGCCGTTGGCCGCGTACGCATTCCACCGGACGCCTGCCCCCGGTGCACCCTGTTCATTCGGTAGGATCACTTTCGACGTTCCACTGCTCTTGAACACCAGCTGCTTTGAAAGCTGATCCCAGATTTGGAACGTGTTTGGGCGATTGTAGTCCGGGTAGGACAGCAGCACTGTGTAGGTCGCCAGACGCACGCCTGTTGCAGGCAAAGCTCTTTGCATTTTTAAAATACCGTTGCTGCGAATTTAGAACTTGTCAGTGAAGTTTGATTGAAAGTGATTAGATTGAAGTGGCACCGTTCAGTCCAAATGATCTCCAAGTGCTCGCAATGTACTCAGCGACCAGCTGGTTGTTCCTTGTGCCAGCAACGTGCGGCCGCTTCGTCAACTGCCTCAGGTGGCGGTCAATCTCGTCCGATGACACCCCCGAGAACAGCGTTCGTCTCAGCATGCTTTCAAAGTCCTCTGCAAAAAATTGCCTAAAGGGTTTCCGTGGGAGAAATGGTGAATTTGAAAAAGATCCCCACTGAATCTATTCAAGAATAATTTTATCACATAAGCTTTTGTCTTTGCCGTTTCTAGAGCAAACTCACCATGCACCACGAGAGGCATCCTGAACGTGCTGTAGTTCTTTGCGAGGTAGAACACACAAAGCACACCGATGACTCCAATCAAGAGCGCCGACATCACACCGGCCAGCTCGCTTCTTGCCGTGCCAGTTTTGTTCATCTGACGCACCCAGAACACCATTTTGTAGCGTTGCTCCTGGAGTAATTGAGCTCTTTCGCAGAGTTGTGAACGCTGAAGAGAATGCTCAAGAAAGACGGCACGTTTACTGATGCATACTGAGGTAAAACGCTTTGGGAGGGTCTGTCGCATTGATTGACCAGCCAGGGGCCACCGCGGTATTTATTCACTGTACGTCTATCCGGCGAAACCGCAAACGGCGAACTTTTATGTACATTTTTGAGATATTCAAGATGAAATATGTGCAAACGGATAAAGAAGTTTAGCGACGCAAACGATGCAAGCCGTGAATGTCATAAACAGCCTCATAAATCGCGTGAGATCTTCTTTTTTCTTTTGAAAGGTTACTCAATGCGCCACGTTTTTGAATGTGACATAAATTTCGCATGTTGCAACAAACAATGAAAAGCAGCACGGTACGCCGCTAAAAGACAGCGTTGTTTTTGCAACCGCTACAAGTTTGATGAAATTGCGCATAAAATGCCAAAAAAATGCTGAATTGTGTGCGGTTTTACCAAATGAAACTGAGTTGTCAGTCGTCTGGACGTTTTTTGACACACAGGAAGCAATTATACGATCGCTCTTCAGCGCAGGATACTATGTACCATTGTGAGCAAAACACACCGTGTGGCAATAGCATTCAAAGTTTTTCTGGCTTTCAGAAGAATTGCCTGCTTACAAAAAATAGCAGAAGTATGAAGGGATTCAGAAATTCAGTTTTACAAAGCAATGAGCTGAGCAACCATGTTTCGTGCAAACAACCTAACAACAGGTGTATTCGACAATGACTCAAAAGCAACGGTTTTAACAATGAGGTAAATATAATAGCAAATACACGTATGTATTTGTCAACGCACTCAAAAAGCCAGCATCTGGCACTGTGCATGCCGATAATTCAACAGCTGAAATGATGATGATGAAAAATCAAAAAAGTGCACTGTTTCTCCAGCAAATTTGACTTTTTGTTCCCTTTTCTGTTGGGCGTGTTTTATGGTCGTTTACTAAGCTGAACCTATTGATGATCTTTCAGCCGGTGATGAAATATGATGATGGAACCAAGCGTCTTCAACACACCCTAATTTATGGTGTATGATTTTTTATTTTTTTAAAACAGACAAACTGACAAAAACGAGCATATGATCTTTCTTTGTCCAGCGACTTTCGGGCGCCTATTTGAAGTTCACTCACACACGTTCAAGAAAGCACCGTGTAAATGCATTTTTTGCTTTTTGATTGATATGAAGAAAACGAAAACGTTCTCAGGCGTGCCTTCGTATGTTACTTTTATTTTGTTCTGTCTAATTTTTTGCCGTTTGGCGAACCTGATAAGATCAAAATAAGCGTGTTTATTGGTTTCTACTGCTGTCCAGACGGGGTCGCCGTGAGGTTGTAGTTTGTGAAGTAGTGAGTGATCTATTTCTATTTGCTCAAGCCGGACTCCTTCATTTCCCCACCTTTATGGATGTTTCATCATCGATACTAAATAAATAAAATAAATAAATAAAAAAAATAAAAAATAAATAAATAAATAAAAATAAAAAAATAAAAAAATACAGCAAGAAAATTCTGCAGTGAAACAACTGACACGAAACTGCACCGAACAAGCGACGTTTATTAGATTCGTTACAGCGCACTTCTTGTTGTGCATCATGTGCTGCTGGCAGAGGTTCAGCATGCACATCAACATCCTTCGCATTTTGTTTTTCGATTTCATTTGCAGATAACATCAAAACATGGTTTCTTTCCTTGTTTTGCGTGTGACCATGCATACGGCAACAATTTGAAAAAAGTTCAGTCACACCACTACGTGCATGACGCTTATACAGCCATGTAAAAAAATTACAAAAACATGCGGAAACATAAAATTTAAAAGGGTTTGTCTGCTGGGATTATAACAACCCGAACAAAAAATTGCAGCATTATCCGAGACTCGGACACACTGACGATCTGAATAGGGACGGCAATCATGACTTCCGGTTTATTATTCTGTGAACGTGCACACGGAAAATAATAATGGATGGCCAATTATACAGTGACAAAGCGTTGTTTCTTGGCAATCATTTTTTATCTTTGTGCTGGTCACAGTGGTCAGACGTACCAGAGTTTTGTTTGAGATTTGAAATTCTGTTTTAACCGTGAAGCAGTAACTCCACTCCACAGCAAGTTTACCTGTTTACGTATGTATTTTTTTGTTTACAAATAAAACTAAAAGAACCGAAAAATCAATCGAATTAACAATGAAAGTGAGCGCATCGAACACGTCCGCGAAGTCACGCCAGTCAGAGATGTCCCTCATTTCTGACGGCACGTTCGCCAACTCAATGTCAATTGACGGTATCACTGTGAATTCTAGTGGAATCAGTGACGAGTTTAGTCAGCCGATCACACCTCAGAGTGCGCAACCAATCACGCCAGCTGTCCCGAGCACACCACAGCCTCCAGCCATGTCCGTCAAAAGAACTGTGCCGGTTAAAAGGAAACCAAAGGTAATACTGGCTTGTTTCAAAATAGCACACATTGAGCACACATAGCACACACCATACATAAATCGTTTTGATCGTGGTAAATTGAGTAAATCAACACGTTCAATTATTGAACTCAGAATAAAGCAGTTATTTATAGAATAGAAATTCAGGTAAAATAAATAGAAATTCTTCAAAAATGTTCATTGAGTTAGCCCAAAAATTCGTAGGCGAACGCGAACTGGCTGACGCTGCAGCGCCGCCTGAGCACTGCGGTGCACATCACAGAGCGCATCAACGAGGCTGAGGGAGGCTACACACGCGCCGATGCACGCGCGAAACACGCACGCTTGAATGTCGCTGAAAAGTGAGCTGCATGCGTTTCAATCAACGGCTGTGTTACATCTTTGTTGTGCTGAGAACGGTGTTCTGCCATTTTCATGCTTCTGCCACGCCATTTCGACATGGAGCCGCTGTGCTGTCTGCAGTCGTGCCTCGTCACGGAGGCCTCGTTTGCACTCGGCATCTCTGAGAACATCCTCAGTGGGACGGCCGCGTTTTGCTCGCTCAAAGAGCTCGACCAACATGGCTGGCTCTGGCTGGCGGAACCGTCGCCGTTTGCGTCCACTGTCACGCATGCCGTATGCCAGCGTTTCTCAATAACCGCTTGAAACAAACACGGCTGCATTAGCTCACTGAGAACCGTTTTCAAACTTCTTTCCAAACATTTTTCATAAACTTTTCAAACCGGTGGTTGCCAAACGTTCAGTTTGCGTTTATTTCAAATTGCCCCGCAGCTGTACAACCTTTTCCCATCATCAATAATGACAGCCAATGACCGCCTCGAATCAACAACGACATGCAACAGCTCCTGTCATGTCACTCAGCTGGTGCTGGTGCAAGCGTGCATCATGGCAGTGGCGTTCGCTCTGTTGCTGTACGGCCTCAAACGCTACGACGAGCACTTCATCGGCATGCACCTGGCCGCCCAAATCGTCTGCTCCATCATCGCATTCACTGTGTTCCTTTTAATTGTACTCGCCGTGTTATTGGACGAAACGAGCAACTTTCGCGTGACGCTGATTGGCGGCTGCGAGTTTTGGATGCTTTGGCTGCACCTCTGGGGCATCCCAGTGAGCGTTGCACTCAAGGAATACTTGAACACGTGCGGCAACTACGCGCGCATGCTTGCAGCCACGGAGCACCAGTGATGCATTCATGAATACTTGAACACGTGCGGCAACTACGCGCGCATGCTTGCAGCCACGGAGCACCAGTGATGCATTCATGAATACTTGAACACGTGCGGCAACTACGCGCGCATGCTTGCAGCCACGGAGCACCAGTGATGCATTCATGAATACTTGAACACGTGCGGCAACCACGCGCGCATGCTTGCAGCCACGGAGCACCAGTGATGCATTCATGAATACTTGAACACGTGCGGCAACTACGCGCGCATGCTTGCAGCCACGGAGCACCAGTGATGCATTCATGAATACTTGAACACGTGCGGCAACTACGCGCGCATGCTTGCAGCCACGGAGCACCAATGATGCACTTGCGCTGACTGACGCGGCATTCATGAATCAGTATTTTGTGACGCGTAGCTGTGTTAGGCTTAGGCTTACGTGGTTGATATTAATTCATGAATGCACTGGCTAGCGGTGCCGCCTTCTTAGCGCCACACATCATTAGTTTGAATTGCAACTTCTGTAAAAAAGGATAAGCGCGCGAAGCGCATGGAGCTCGGGTGAATTGGCAATTCAACTGATTGTAACAATTTTTGGATGGATAATATTCGCATTTATAACTCAATGGTCCTGCAGTTTTATTTGAGTTTCAACAACAACCGTTATGTGCATAAACACTGGTGATCTTCATTCGATCTTCAGCAAGTTCAACACCTCATAGAATCATACAAAAAAATAAATAACTTGCTCCAATTCTAAACAAACAATATTTTTAGTTTTTGTACCCATACTTGGACTCGACGTCACTTCAACTATAATACCATTTGATAGTAAAAAATAATCGAACTGCACGGAAAAAAGGAAATCTGCTGAAAAAAAAATCACGCTTTCTCGACAGCAACCATTCTCAGTCGATTTGATCTACAGGGTGTTCCAAAAAAAACATAACAAAAGTAAATGGCTCGTACGGCCGACTGGTTGCACGTGAAGCCGTGAAATTTGAAACACTTTTAGAAAAAAGGAACACATTTTGTGTGTCCAAATTTTATCCCGAAATTCCATTTTTAATGATATTTTAGCAGAAATGCGTAAAAACTCAAAAATCACCTAACTTCAGCATTTTGACTAAGAATAATCATCGTTGTCGTCATCGAGATTCACATATGACAGTGGCGCAAGTTCATCTTCAGCTTCGTCTTCACTTATCTCATCAGATTTTCCCTCTCGACCTTTTAGTTTTACTTTTTTCAGCTGCTCAATGTCTTTTTCATTGTTCTCAATGATTGCCGACATTCGGTGTTCGAAATTGATGAGCAATTCTGGTGCAGCGCCCGATCATCGTTGATTTTTTGCACACCACTGCGAATTTTGGTTTTCAAATTGTCGAAAATGTTGGGCGCCGAACGGTACACATTTTCCTTCAGGTGCCCCAAACCCATAAGTCAAGAGGAAAATTGAAACAAGTGCGCGAGTGGCTGTCGGCGTCGTTCGGTGACCGCTGGATCGGCCGCATGGGCAGAATTGAATGGCCCGAGAGGAGTCCGGACATGAAGCCTTTGACTTCTGCGTTTGGGGGCATCTGACGGATAATGCGGGACATTTTCGGCGCCCACCACTGCAGCGGTGTGAGAAAAAATCATCGATGATCGGGCGCTGCACCAGAAAGTGATCATCAGTTTAAAACATCGAATGTCGTCGTTCATTGAGAACAATGGAAAACACATTGAGCAGCCGAGAAACATGAAACTGAACGACCGTGAGCATGAACATGATGACACCAGTAAAGTTGAAGCTGACGATGAGCTTGTGCCACTGCCAGATGAGATTCTCGATGACGACAATGATGTTTATCTTGAGTCAAAAAACTGAATTTAGGTGATTTTTGAGCTTTTACGTATTTCTGCTGAAATATTATTGAAAAAGTGGAATTTCGGAATAAAATTTGGGCACACAAAATGTGTTCCTTTTTTCTAAAAGTGTTTCAAATTTCACGGCTTCACGTGCAACCAGTCGGCCGCACGAGCCATTTACTTTTGTTATGTTTTTTTTGGGACACCCTGTACAATGCAATAAAAATGCAAAATCTAATAGTTGGTACTTCGCCCAAAAACTTCCGTCCGCAAACTTCGAAAGGGCTGTTCGTTTTTGAGCTTCTTGAGGAAATTGTGGAAATCCTGCACTCGATGACGGTAGAGGGCATAATGATTCAAACGGACGCCCGCTGCAGATGAGTGATCGAGTTTGGTGGTCATGCTTGCCGCAAAGATCACTGCGATCAACACGCACAGCTGGGGCACACTCACGCTGGAGCTCATTGCTTCCGATGACTGTCTGCAGCAACTGGTACAGTGTACGCACAATCAATCGATCACTGCAAAAAGCAACAGATTCGAGTCTGCAAAAAGTAACGCAATTTATGCTTCGGTTGGCTTGTTTTTAACCGTGTTTTTAACATCAGTTTTTGGCTCGTCGGCGAATGACTAAAACAGCGAGTGCTACTCATACTGCTTATAGGCTTCGCCCGGAACCCCCGGTCTGTTCCTAAGGTGCAAAAATATTATCAAAAGCACACATTTTTCTTCCAACTCATGATTTTTCGCTTTCCAGTATCATAATATGCGTTAAATACAAGGTTACATAAACAACTATTTTAGACTTTCTTCAATTTCAGTTTCTGCAATTTCTTGCTGTTTCTGAAATTTTCAATTTTAATTGAACAATTTGTAACAAACAAATGCAGGGTTGGTGTTAGGGTGGCGCCCCTTAGAACCGATTAGCATCCGGTACACACCCCTAGCAGGCGACCGATTTACCCCCCCCCCTCAGTACCGAAGATTAGGGGAGAAGGGGAGTGGGGGGATGGGAGGGAGGGGTGCTCCCCTAGCACGAGTGGCGTCCTGTGTCACCCACCCCAAAAAACCCGGGACCCGTGGGTACCCCGCACCCCTTCACGACTCGGCACCCCCTCCCCCGTGGGTACTCCCCTCTCAAAATGTTCCCATAATCACAAAGTTTTGTTAAAAAATAACAAATTTTTCTTTAAAAATCATGATTTTTCGGTTACCAGTTGTATAATATGCAAATAAAAGGTTATTTAGTCTTGTGAATAACTATGGTTAAGTACTGCCCTCCCCTTGAGAGCTAAACGAAACACCTGAATGTGATGAGATTTCACATCAAGGAAAGTATCATAATAGGAACGCACAACATGTAATTCAGGCTTGACGAAAATGAAAAATAACGACTGAATTGATAAAAGCGTATCCTTATGTAACTTTAACTGTGTATCATTAAAGTGTAGGCTTAAATTATCTTCAGCTTTATTGTTTCGCAAAGTGTCAAAAACATTATAATGAATCGCGAGCCCGTAATTAAACGCGCATATATGGTTTAAAACAAAAACAAGCGGTGTCAGCCGGTACTGTGTTGAAAAGACGCACTGAAGCATGAACATCCACATTTTTAAATGGTATTGCGGATAGATATGTCAAAATCAATGTTATCAGCGTTATTGGGTCTTCAACAACACGTCCTCCAAGCTGACCATTATCGTTTAATTAATTAATAAATTAAGTACATTTGATGAAATCAGTCGGTTTTCAGTGATGCAAATTTACACATGGTCACGACAGGTTTCTTATCATAAACACCGACAAGCTCAAAGTGACCGCAGACTCATGTGCAAGAATGATTAAATAAGGGCGCAGCCGTATCTGTGTGAGCGTCTAGCAAGGCGTACGTGTCGATGTACGACTGCATACGTCTGGTAGGAACAAAGACGTGCCGTGCCGGACCGGGCCACGTCACTATAGGTTTTGCTCGTTCATGGTAACGTACGTCTGTATCTGCATAGGTCTGGCATGAACGAAGGCCATACCATAACGGGCCTGGCCGTATGAACCCGACGTCACTTTACAAACTTCTCAAAAGTGATGTACAATGTACGGCTCCGTCGAGATTTTATTATTGAAAGCTTGTTATACGGTAACTGAAAAATGGAAACCCGTTATGTAAAAAAAATTGATGAGGGCCAACACTACTAAAAAGCAACTAGGCAGAAAAATCTAAAAAAGATAGCTTCACCGACTTTTAGTAAACCGTGAAACGCAAACGCGTGACATGCAACGATGACACGAGTACACGCAAATCGGATGCGGTTCCTCCAATTGAATCGCTGAAACGAAAATGGAAAATTTTAACATTATTCCATTGTCTTGTGCAACGTTATATGCAACTGCAATGTCCCGTGACACACAAAGCCAGCAGTTGTCAAATCGTATGATATTGCCGAGTTGTAGTTTATCGCCTCTGGTGGAGTCTGGTCGCATATTTGACTGACAATAAAAGCAGATCGTTTCTTGTGCTGTATAATGTTTGCACAAAGATATTATGAAAACACTGTGTAAACGCCAACCGCCAAGCCCGACACCCACAACATGTTAGCTGATGAATAATGTTAGTTGAAAGCACTAATATAAAAAATGTCATTTCAACTCCAAAAATTATATTGACTTTTTGCGCGTTACACATGCAAAAATTTATAAAAATACAATGTAGTAACTTCCAACGCTGGTCTTAATCCGATGGGAGCAAAGATAATGAAGTTAATAAGTTTGCAAATACAAGTGTACCCAGTGAAGGTATGAAGGCAACTGCCAACGGCCACCTCGCGACAGCAGATTACGACGAACTGAACGCTAAAATATCGCTTACTCGAGCAATCGTTTGCTATCTGAGCTGGCTGGTGCTGGTCTCGGTCATCTCGCTGACGTGCGGTCTTGTTCTACTCTGCCTACTATGGCCGAGCACATCGCGGCCGCCGCTGTGGACAAGTCCTGCAATGCTGCCGCAAACACTGATTCCGGTCGAGTACAACGTTCACCTGAGAGTGCAAATGCAGCACAACTCGACCGAGCCGCCCGTGATTCACGGCACGTCAACGATCGTGCTCTATTGCGCACAGGCAAATGTGACAATGGTGAACTTTTACGCTGGCAACATCGGCATTCTAACGGCGTTCATTCGACTGAGTCCCTTCGTGAACGGATCCGAACAAAAGGGGATAGTTTTGTGAAGAATGGCTCAATATTGGCGCTTGTTAGGGTGCCGAATCAAAGGATATATTGTAAATATTGTGGGACTGCGCTGCCGCGCGTCCCACGAATTCCATACCTCTTTTTTAATTTGCCGCTCCCCTCCCACCCCCGGTTTCAGAAACTGGAAGGCACTGGAATTGGAACTCCGGTGGTTTGGTGTCGGGGCAAGGACGGATGAGAACCAATGAACTTGGCACGAGACAGTTCTTGGGGGAAAGCCCCGCTCTATCCTTGCTTGGGGGCATCAAGTAATCAGTAATTAGAACTGAAGTCTAACTCGACTTCGGTCTTTACATCATTGCGAAAGACAGCGAATTCAAAAGTTTCGTTTGTCGATAAGCCACAATAAATAAAGTTTAGTATATCCAAAAGTTCTTGGAGTTGGTCAATGTGAATTTGTCCACAATTGAGTTCTGACAAAGTGCACAGTATAAACATTCAGTTGCTGAAGCGGCACTGAGCCTACACAAAACTAACCCAGGATTTATCAGTTCGGCTAATCAACCGGTTAGTAGATCCAAATACACTCATGTGGGCGTTGGTCACCGAAACTGAGCTGATCGAACACGTGCACTATTTGTTGACTGTTGACAATTACGCCGTTGAGATAGAACGAGACAAGCCAGTTGATTCAAACGATGCCATCATATACTCGTATAACCAAAACCGATTTCACAAAACACGGTAAGACGGATGACAAGGGCAACTGTAATGTCAGCGGTTGTTTGTTCTCTTTTTTATTAGAAAATTTCAGTTTTCAACAAAATGCCGTTTAAAAAACTGAAAGATTCGCACGATTCAAGGAGTTTCACATTATCTGCAGGAGCGGACTAATCGTGCGTTTGGGTGATCACTTGATGCCGAGCTGGCGCGACATGACAACCGTTGCATCGATCCATTTGAGCATACAGCGCTCAATCACATTGCGCTCTGTGTTCTCGTTGGTTGTTGGGCACACTTACAACAAGTATTGTGGATTTATTCAAACGTGTCCGGACTAAAATGACGTCATTTGCTTTAAAAAGCCCGTTTGTCAAAGTACAGGCACTAAAATGTCAGTTTGGTGTGACTGATTCGACATTCGCCATTTGTTTACGGGAATAAATTGGCTAAACGGAAAGTCTGGTTTGCTGTGAACAATAAACGCATGTTTTGCGGCACATGACGTCATTTCAGTAGGATACATTTGTAAAAATAGGTCATAGAGTAATATTGCTGTTTCCAAACGTTGGAACGTGTTTACTGGAACGTTTGTGTGGTCATCATTTGCGATACCATTGCAGTGTCGATGCGAACCACCGCACCGATCGGTACGAATTGAGCAGTACACCGGCTGCACTCAGCGAGGCTGCCCTCTTTCTGACGAGCATGTCCAATTACAACATTGAAACTCTAATGGACACAGAGGTGAATGCTGACCTTCAGTCTGTATGTTTTGATGTTGCCGACTTGTTTCACTGTTCAAAATCTCAACAGCTTTTCCGTCGAGTTCAATTGAATAACAAAAACCACTCGCCTTGAGCAGGAAGAGTGTCACCCAAGACCCAAATAAGGTATAACCAGTTGGAAATTGAGCAAATTCCAGCAGATCATCGTTTTCATGCGACAAGAACGGGAAACTGCGGTGAGAGAACAGCTTAGAGCAAACAAAGATTGGATCTCGAAGCTTATTCGTGGTTACGCGAGCAAGGAGAACAATAGCACGGCAACCAACGATACACCAACGTCGGCGACAACAACTCATCAAGAAACGTTTAACACCAATGTTAAGTCAAAAACACAGTTACAAATATCGCACCAATGTGCTGAAAAAACGTCAAGTTCTGATCGGCAATGTAAGTTGTGTCCGATTCTATATTGGCAGTATATATTTTTATGCAGGGTGTTTCAAAAAGCCACAAACGAGGAAAACGGCTCGTACTCGGGTGTGGTTTCTGAACTTGGAGCATAGCTTGTGTTTGCTAATTGTAATTGTTGTGTGAAACTTTTGCGAGAAAAATCTAGAATAGTCCCAAAATACAGCAGTCGTTTTTAAACGCATCGGGTGTCAGACACTGTCCGCCTCGAGAGCGAGCCCTTTTCCTTTTGAGTGTTTTTTGGAGACCCTGTACATTTGACTCGGCGGAAGCGCGGCATTAACAAACGCGCCTGTGTGTCGCCGGGGGCACTGAGCAAATCTTGTTGACGCCGCTACCATGGTGGCACCGCAAAACCAAATATTTATCATAGAAAATCTCACACGTTACGTAAAGAGCATCTTATGCAAGTTAAGACATTACGATTTACCCAGAGATCTTTTTTGAAACCTGCGAAGAATTTCACTTTCATAGTGACCTGCGATTATTCTGATTAATAAGGGTCTATAAAACGCGGAAATACTTTCTGTAAAACTTTGTTTTGCTTTGAAATCAGCGTTATGTTGCGTTAAGCCTGTAACTGTAAACAATTTTCATCTTAACCGAGGATAGAAACAATGCAAAATAAATACGAGGACAAGCTCAAACAGTTTTATTTTGCAGATCTGGCCATTGTGCCGCTGAAAACTGCAACGGTTGTGCGATTTTGCAGATTTACTGTGATCAGCGAAAAAACGTTGTTGTTACCGCAAAAGCATTTGTGAACGAAACTTTTTGCATTGTAGTCTGACCAAAATTTGTTATTAGTTGATACGCTGCTTGCTACCCTGCGATCATGTTTTAACGTGGCAAAAGCAAAATGCATTTTTTCACTTTTTTGTTTTTGTGTGTTTGTGCGCACAAATACATTGTAATCAGTACCGAAGATGAGGGGGTGGAAGGGGGGTGTACCCCCTAGCACGAACTTGCGCCCTGTGGGAGGGGCGGCTGGTCCTGTGACACCCACCCCCTAAACCCGGAACCCCAGTGTGTACCCCCACCCCCTTACCGACTCGGCACTCTCTGTGGGTACCCACCACCCTTCCAAAATGTTCCCAAATTCTAAAGTCACAAACTTTTGTTCATAAAATCACGAATTTTTGTTCAAAAATCACAATTTTTTTAACAATCATGATTTTTTTTTGGTTCCCAGGTCCATAATATGCACTAAATATGAGGTTATTTAGTCTTTCTTACAAACAATTGTGTTAGCGAAAATTTTAAAATTTTTATAGAAAAATTAGCAATGAAAAATGCGGTTGGGGGGGGGGGGTGGCACCCCCCATAAACCTAATTAGCATCCGGTGCACCCCCTAGCAAGCGACCGGGGGGTCCCACTTACCCCCTACCCCGCAAAAAAAATTGGCACCCCCCACGGGTAGGTACCCCCTACCTAAAAATGTCTGTCACCTTCGGTACTGATTGTAATTGATGATTGAGATAAAGTCAAAGCAGCAGTTTTTGAACACTCGGGTTGTAACCAAAGTTCATCATTTGGCATTTGTTACAGCTAAACCAACCGTTTGCATTTCACAACATTTGTTGATTTTTCATGTTTTCATGATATTCTTCTGTGGTGAGTACTGAGTGATAGGGGCAACAAATCCTGGAAAAAAAATTTGGTCGGAAAAACTTCCCAAAGTGTTCTAATAGTGTTCGACTTTTCAGATCGAAACATTTTAAGCAGAACCCTGTGAGTGAGAGCATTTTGAAGTTGGAAACCTTTTTGGCTCACCCTGTGGCCTGTACGTGTAACATGTAGCTCGAAAATTGTTTCAGAAAAATCAAGCTAAAACGTGCAAGTGCGCAGCAGTTAGTTTAGTTTCCTGTAACTTTCAGATCAAACTGCTTTTCCAACACCACTATCAAACAAGCCGAGTTAACCGCGCTGCACTAATTAAAATCGTATGGCACTAAATTACGAGCGCGCTCTCTGTTCCAACCCGCAAGTATAAATTTAGGGCACCACATAAAAACAATGTATGCACTATGCGGCAATCCGTTGGGTAACAGTTCCACTGTACATGTATGTTAATTCAATTAATAATGTGTATGGCTATCATCATAATTTAAATTTTACGTAACAGCGCGTCAATGCAAGACATCGGGTGTTGCATGCGTGAGAATGAACTAAATGTCAAGCTCAGTCATTCTGTGGCTATGTTTCACAACCGAAGATGAAAGGGGGATATACCCCCTTAGCACGAAGTTGGGCCCCGGGCAAGGGTGGGGTGATTACTTGTATCCCACCCCACCCCACCCCGTTCACGATTCGGCAGCCTCCACCAAACGTTCCCATAATCATATTTTTTATTCAAAAATTACGAATTCTTGCTCAAAAATCACAATGTTTTTTTAAAAACCATGATTTTTCGGTTCACATGCACTCCTTTCAGGCTTTTGTCTTTCAGTTCACACGCAAAAATTAAGCGACGACGTCGTCGTCGTCATCATACAAAAAATACATTTTGAGCTGTTGATTAAAAAAAAATCTGAATTTTGCAGTCTCTAACATTTTCAGTTTATTTTTAGCGTGAAAAGTGTTCTGGAAATTAACACTCATTCAAAAGAAACACGTTTCAATAGAATCCAGATTCACGAAAAAAGAAGGGTGCGGAGTGTGAGCAGCCTCCCCTCGGCCGACCAATCAGCTGATTCCACTTTTATTGAGTTCGACTGTATATATAAGGTTATTTAGTCTTACAATCAAACTTTAGGGATTTTATTTTTTTAATCGTATTTTAAGAAAATTTATGGCCTTTTTTCATCAAAAATTTGCAATAAAAAATGCGGGAGTGGGAGATGATGGCACCCCCTGAAAACTAAAACCCCGATTAGCACCCGGTGCACCCTTCTCTCTTAGCAGGTGATCGGGAGGTCCCACATCCCCCAGGCAAAATTTTGGCATCCCACGGGTAGATAACCCGTACCTAAAAAGTCTGTCATGTTCGGTACTGCTATGTTGGATAAAACAAGACCTATTTAGAAAAGTTTGAAACGGCACAAAAGGCCCTAGGTAGGGAGATCAAAACCTAAGATTTCGCCACTGAGTCGTTTCATAGGTCGCAATTAACAGTAACCATAGCGATTCAACAGATGTTGTTATTGTTGCTATAGTTTATCAAAAGTATGTATAATGGTTTGTTTCATTTTCTCATCTTCATGTTCCTTAGCAGTTGATATCACTCTGAAGCTCAAACTCATAATGGTTGAAATTCCAAAGCAACGTAAACAAAAGTACAAATTCAACCAAGCAGCCTGCGTCAATAGTTTCCAACGAAAGTGCACAGATTGCAACGAGTTCCAAAGGCTACCCATCCACAGAAACGTTAAAAGCAAAACAAAATTTTATGGCTTTCGTAAACTTTCGATACATAAAGCAATGTTGTTCAATTCTGTTCTTGTAACGGACAGGCGACCATTGAAGGCAACGCCACCAGAAAGAGTCAATTGACGCATTCAGCGGATTCCACATACGTTGTATGTATGGATGTACGTGCAATCGCTTGAGCTGCACTGGCTGGCAGCTTTCAACGCCGCACCACAACACGAACATGTGTAGGACAGAAAAGTGGTGAATTCACATTAGATGGTGACAAAGCAAGCATGTTGCAGTCACCAGCAACCACTCGCCTCTCTTGACACTATGCAAAGCGGACTTTCCTCGAAGTGAAAGCGACGGTTGTGATTATTGTTGTTCGCTCAATGCATCTCAATGGCATACGCCGGTTTTTATCAGCGAAAATGATTATTATTGAGATGCTGCCGCGCAGAATTAGGATTTAGGAAAGCAGGCGCTCCAATAATAACAACAAGCGCGCTACAACAGCGGCAACAAATCTATTATTGCCATTTTAGCAAATTATTTCCGTCGGGCTGAGCACAACGCCAAGTAAAGTGCTCTTGGATGCATGATCTTGCCTTGTGCCATTACCGATTTCTTTGTGTGTTCGCTTTGATTCTGCGTTTACTCCGCTTCGACGCTGCGCGTGCTGTCAACGCAAGCTGTTCTGCTTTACAGAGCACCGAAAAAAGCCAAAGTGAAAATTCTGTTATCCGTCCGTCGATGCCCGCATCAAATCTGCCAACACATTTATTTGGCAAAATGGCACACTGATTTTGCAGTGTCTCAGCCAGCTTTATATATGTTTTTCGGTTAATGCGACTGAATCATTTACCCGACGGCTCGTCATTGTAATTAGTTTTCAATCAAAATAAAATAAATGATGTGACATAAACGGGAAATTTCATTGAACTTGGTTCCATCTTCTATGTGGTTCAAATGAGTAACTCAGTATTTTGGTGGCGGTCTCACTGATTACAATTGTAGGCAGAATGGTGTATTTTGTTAGGAAGCTGTTTGCAATCAGAGAGCTTTTCTGAAGCACCTACGGCAACGCCTCCCTGTAAATGATAATGGGATGCCTCAAGAGTCTGTTCACCAACAGATGCACGCATGCAGTCATGCCAAAGCACTGATCTACTCGTCCGGTAACATTTGTTGCTATTGCGCAGCTTTATAAACTTTGCTGGTGCTTATACTTTTGCTGATGCCGTTGTGTGTCACAAAATACATATACATACAGTCCATGCCAACGTGGGAACGATTTTGCAAACGTGGCCACACTGCTATCAAAGCGACTGCTGACTGCTGACGCGACGCTGGCTGCATCTGTCAGACGGATGGGCACGAAAAATGCTAATCAGCTTACAGGCCAGCAGCGTCTTGCACATGAATATGATGCTTTTCACCAAATAATACACTTTTTCTCGCAGTAGCTGTCGTCGTCTATTTAGGCTTCTCAGCTGATATGATAAGATCTGAATACGTGTCAGCAAAATGCCTCAACTCGTTTTTTTCAAAATTTCAGCTGTACATACGTAACCAATTGAAGTTCGTTAGTACAATGTGCGGAACCATACATGGTTCCTTAAATGCATGCTCGACCCCAATGGACAGCTTGTTGCATCCAAACCATTGTTTTTTTTTTCTTTCTCTCTGTCTACTACAAAAAATGTAAATCAGCTTGGAACTCAACCGCGCGCGTCGCTTTTTTCCGCAAAGCAAGTGAAAACTTTTTTGAAAGTTATAGTCTAAACATCGAAACAGTTTTTCGACAGTTTCCCAAAAAGGCTGTTTTCCCTGTACGACCGCAAACAAGACCACATTAGAAAAGCAATATTTCTTTTTTAGTTTGTCGTACGAATGCCTACATCATACACGGACGTAGCAAAAGTAACTGTTTTGCAATTTATTCCGGTACTTGAAGTTGTAAAAAACTATGGATGTCAAAAATTTTCTTGTTTTTTTATCTGCCAATAAAATACTCAAATAATACCCTTTCCATACTTTTTTGTTCATACTCAAAAACTTTCTGAAAGGCAAAAACTGCTCAACTTCACTGTGCGTCCAACTTCATTACAATGTGTTACTAATCCAGTTAAGAGCAGAAATGCCACAGTTAATTTACTTCAATCACAAATGCAGTCAAAGTCAGCTGGATGAAAATTTCCTTGAGCATCCGTTGTTATTCAGATTTTATTGCAAGTTTTCAACGGCTGATTACAGGAGAAGAGCCTCATTTTTATTGAGCTGTGGGGTGACTCCGAGGGCATTTTTGATTGCATGCGCATGTCTAGAAATAATTGGTGGTGCGTTACATTTCGCAGATTCGAACTGCAGCAGTAGACATGCTGACATTTTATTGGTCCGTGAGGCACAAGTCACGCCCATGATGCCAGGTGTTGCCAGATGGACACTGGATTATTGACACAGATAAACCATTCATTTGCGCGATCCGATAGAAACCAGGGTTATCAAAAAAGTTCCGAGGCTAAACGCACATGTTGTCCCTGAGACTGTTTCATTGCATTGCTTTGTTTTTCCGTCGTAAGCCACACGACGTTAGTCAAAAATAACTAAGTCAACATGCGACGCTGTTTTTCGACAGCAAAACAAGTGCGACTATTGAACTTCATAAAGTCACACAGCACATGCGTGCACATGGCAGCGTTTTCTGGGTGGTCCGTGCGGTGCATTAACCGTATCGCTTCACCAAACTAAAGCCACATCAGCAGACGCCACTCGTCTTTCTGCACTCCTCCGGCAATATAATTTAATCATGCAGTGTTCCACAGTACAACACAAATGGGCATTGCCATTCCTTCCTCTAATAGTCACAGAAACATTAATCGTTCTACATATGGACTTTTCATTTATAACGATTATCGCTGCGACCACCCAATCACAGACCACCTGATGGTAAGCGGATGACAGAAAGTTCGTCGCGTATCCGATTATATTTCAATAATCCGAATGACTTCCTGTCAGCTGACTGCACCTGACAGTCGCTCCAGAAAAGACATTTCAAACTAATAACCACACGTACAGTCAACCACTGCCACATTGTTCCGCGCCGAAAGGACTTGAAACTGCTCTCACAGAATCTAGTCAACATTCATAAGTTGAAGAAACAATTGCACGCCCCAGCTGTCCAATGACTTATCAAGTAAACGTATCAAGGACTGAACAATTGCGTATCTATATCATTGTATCTCAGTGTGTGCGAATCTCAGTCAAAATGCAAAAACTGTGCCGAATCTGTTTTCGTAAAAACGAACAAAATGCAGCACGAAGCCACAAGTTAGCTCAAACGCTTGTTACGCGGTCCGAGTCCCTCTTACAACACAGGCAAGCGAAATGTACTGCAAAATGTTGATTGAATCTTTTTCCTTGTAGGGAATTCGTTTTGCCTGCCGTATGCATGGACAGAAATGGGTGTATAAGCGTTGTCGCGTTATGGGGTGCGGTGCATGGCCTCCAGTTGCGAGTCATGGTATCACGATTTCCCATCGGTATTTCACGCACGCCCGTTTGTCTTGTACTTCTGACGCACACGTTAGCACATCTCCGTACCAGCTTACATGGGACAAGTCATAGCTGCGCAACATGAAATACAGTTATGTTTTCATATATCATTTTTCAGGCGTGTGTAAGCGGGGCTCTTTGTGCGAACGGCAGAAAATGAAATCAGTTTAACACCGTGCCATTCGCTGGCTCATTTACAGTCCCGAGTTGCAGTAACGGACTTGGATGGTGTTCGTTCAGTTTTGTTCACAACTTTATTTCCGCGTTTAAGTAATTTTGTTCTGCACATTCTCTCAGTTGTATTTCCTGAAATTTTTGCCCGCGTGTCTCTCGGTGTCTAACTGGGTGGTTAATGGTCGTTTTTCATCAGTTGAGTTTTCCAATACCGGAACTACAGCTCCGCATAAATAAAAACAGTGAGTGAAAAGACTTTTCGGCCAACAAGACTGTTGCTCTTTTTAAAAAGTGACAAAAACATCACTTATGTTTGCTCCGTAAAATATACCTTTTATTCGGTGCAGTGCGCATCATGTACTTTTCGATAGTTGTATCTCCGTCTAAAAAAATGAAGGTGAATAACTTTCTCAAGATTGTCTTGTTGTTCGGCAAAGAACTTACGTTGGTTGTATCAAGTTTCAGCAAGCGCTGGCTTTTCAGTTATTAGCTGAACAAATTTGTGCGATGATGCCATAACAAATTTTCCTTTTCAACACTGCACGTACATTCGCTGTATGCCCATAACACTGTTGTTCAATTTCAACAGATTTTCACACATCGCGATTCACAAGCAAACTATCACTGCCTCGACTGCTACAAAGCAATTACAAATTCGGTGAGTCCCCGAAAATTCTTATCATCGTCTACGTGAACTATAAAAAGCTGCTCCAGCTATGAAACTGCTCACTAGCCAACAGCCAACAAGTCTATGCGTTCAGTTGTCGCTCCAAATTGTGGCCGTTTCGGGGCTAGGATTTCCAGGACCATACACCGCGCACAGCAGTGGCGATCCAGCATTGTTGAAGAATGTCTTTGACAGCACAACTAACGGCAACAGAAACGACGACAGAGATCATAATAACATCCATGAAGCAGACAGACAGACCGTTGCAACAAGCGGCCACACGACACCAACAAACGATCGACACGAAGCCGGCATGGTAGTGCCGCCAAGTGCACCTGCAACAACGCCTGATCCATTGCATGCGTTCGTCGGCTATAAAACAGGGTGCATGAACAACACCGCGTTGATTGAGCAACTGCTTAATGGTACTGGCTACAACAAACATCGGATACCAGGTAAAAGGTGAAACGTGATCTTTAGCCAACGCACCCATCTCGGCATTGAGTTGAGGTTCAGATCAATTCAAGCAGTTCATGTTCAAAGTACATGTAATACAATGATCACAGGCCAACCCGTTGGGTACAAAGTGATGCACTGAAATCCAACAGCGATGTCAAACCCTTAAACGACGACGTTGTCGTGTTTGTTATTGTGCACCAATGTTATTTGTTACATAGAAACCGACATCGGCTTCGGTACTGAAGTAACGGTGGAGTTTTGGATCCAGGAGATTACGTCAATATCAGAATCAACAAACGATTTCCAAATGGACATTTACATCAACGAACTCTGGTTGGATCCAGCACTGAGCTACGAACATTTAAACCCTTGCAAACAAAACCTGTCGCTGTCGCATCACATTCTCAAACAATTGTGGACACCCAATTCTTGTTTTGTCAACAGCAAAGTCGCACACATACATGATTCGCCATTCACAAATATATTCTTGATGATCTACCCAAATGGCACCGTCTGGGTGAATTATCGGTCAGTGTCAAAATCGACCACATCCAGTCGCTCTGGGTTATTTGTATTACTACTACAATTGGTTGTTGGTTTGCTTGAGATCAGGCTAAAAAAGAAATTTTATCCCAAATTTCCTTTTTTTGATTTTTGACGTCAGATCGTCCGACCGACAGTAGGAATTTAAGGCAAAATTAAAGTTTTAACTTAAAGTTAATACAGTTGAAGTATCCAGGGCGACTTATATACAGTGTAGTTTAGTTTTTGCGGCTTAGTTTGGATTAGATAGATACTAGGAAGCGCTGGAAACCTTAGCTTAGCATTAACAGAGGAAGTAATTCGAAGAATGTTACAACTTGTACTTTTTTATACAGTTTAACACGACCATCTGCAAATTCCAGAGTGAAAGTGACCGGTCCGTGCGACATGAAACTGGCAAAATTTCCGATGGACCGCCAACAATGCAACTTAATTTACGAATCTTTCAATTACAATAACCGTGAGGTGCGCATGCGTTGGAATCCGTTCATTTCTGAACCGGTGTATTTACTGAAAAACATCCGCCTGCCCGATTTTGACTTAGTCGAGGTCAATGTGATCAATACCTCAGTGGTTAGTTTTCGGATTGAAGAGCAAAAGCAATTTTAATCTTATAATCAACAAACTAAACAACATAACCTCAACCAGGTTTACCCTGCCGGCTACTGGGATGAACTGCATCTGACGTTAACCTTTCAAAGACGATATGTCTGGTATTTCTTACAAGCCTATATTCCGACCTACCTGACCATTTTCATCAGGTGTGTTTTTCACTTTTTTTTTCATTTTTCACAATTTTTTTTTTCGATACTTTTGACGTTTCAACATGAAAATACAACTCAAATCCAATTCAAATCTGAATATTCCAGCTGGGTATCATTCACGCTTGGATCAAAAGCAATTCCAGCTCGCACAATGCTTGGTGTGAATGCCCTGTTGGCCATGATCTTTCAATTTGGCAACATTATGCGCAATCTGCCGCGTGTCAGCTATGTAAAAGCCATTGGTACGCGTGCGCACACTTTCAATAACTTTGAAACTTGCCATGGCCTACGCAATTCTTCAACTGCATGCACGTTTTGCAGATGTCTGGATGCTCGCGTGTATGACATTCATCTTCTGTTCACTATTGGAGCTGGCGGTCGTCGGTTACATGGTACGAGAAGGTGGCGTTGTTGAGAAGAGACAAGAAAAAAAGGCGACTCGTGCGGCATTGGCGGCCGCGCGCGCTGCAGTGCAACAGAAGGAGCATCACGGTGTGCCGAGCAACACCAAGCACAAAGCCTACCCAGCAACGCCGGCGACATTTCCACCGAGCGCTGGCAGCCCGTTGCAGCGGTCGACGACTGGCAACAACGGGCAGAACAGCGAGCAGACGACGCCTGCTGACAAGTACATGCTGGACATGGCACGCTGCGCTGCGCACGAACACCGCCAACGAGAGCGCGCACACATTCTGTCGCCGTGTTGCGCGTCGCATCACCGGAGACGACTGCGGCGACTCGCCAAGTTGACACCAGACAAAATCGACCGCGCCGCCGGTGTGTTGTTTCCGACGCTGTTCTCAGTGTTCAATCTGGTGTACTGGACTTACTATTTGAACAAGCAAGATCCACAATGATACGAACATACTAGTCAAGTTGATTCATGTCATAAAGTTATTTATTTCGTAAGGACTTTGTTTGTCCGTTTCGATGTTAATAATTACAGCTTTTTTTCTGGATCAAATACGTTCAAATTTTTATTATTGACCATAAATTACAGTTCAAAAGTTGAGAATTTGAAACACAAAGGCCCAGCTTTTCTTTTCTCACACAATTCACCTTGGTTTTAAAAAAAACGGTAAAATGGAACCAAAAACTTTGTCTTTTTTGACACCAATCAGCTCGTCACTTCGGTGGGACATCCGCGCAAAAATGGCGTTCTTTAAGCAATACTTAAAAAAAAGCCTGATCACACTCTTTAAACAACCGTGTTAAAGTTGAAACTCCAACAATGGTTACAGTATGGCCGAATAAATAAGGCAGTGTATCAAAGGGCGGGATCAGTCGCAGGCAAGGAGTTGTATTTTTCAAGAATGTCAAGACATCTCCCAATAATTGTACCAGAAATTAAAAAAAAACTGAAGGTCATTTTACCAACTACACATAAACCGACTAAAGAAACAAGATTGTAAAAACATGTGAGCAACTCATGTAATAACCAAAAACTACAGCTGTTATTGTCAGCACTAATCAAGCGTGTAAACAAATCACGAGAGCTTCACCAAATAGATTTGCACACTTTTTGATAAGTTCCGAACAGACCCGTGCGAACGCATTAGGTACCTCGGTGGCGCACCCACCAGAGCGAGCCGGTGTCACGTTTTATAGCCCGCAAGCATGTGGCAGCTGATGTCAAAATTTTGAGCCTGCAACAACAAATCAAATGAGCAATAATTGGCGTTTCAATGGGGACCGGTGCCGAGCACCGCAAGCCTGTGTTCAGCCAGGTTTGCCACCAAGGTTTGCACAGTCTGTGGTCCAAATATAAACTTGAGCTATTTTAACCTATCTAGATACTTTTGAAACACCCTGTGTATTGAGCTACGTGAACAAACTTGCTCACATTTTCAGTTAAGTCAGTTTTATTCTGCAATGCACGGCATAATACCAGAGAAAAGACACCATGAGTAGGCCAGTCAAAACACAACAGAAGCAGAAAACAAACAATAAAGCAAACGAAAAATTAACCACGGAGCACCAAAAGCAAAAACGCTGGCAACACAAAGACGAAAAACGTGAAAGGAGCAAAAAAAACGAACGCGTGACAAAGCAAGGTGGCCACAAAGTAAATCTGCAGCAGAAGTTACGAGGATTGAGTTTGAACTAGAAGAGCGAGAACGCAACCCCCCAACTGCAAAACTGTCCGCCGAGGACATCACACTCAACACATTTGGTGGTGTAGCGGTCGGAGCAGGGCAGTATCATACGCATCACCGTTACATCTTATATAAAATGAATAGAAAGTAAAACAAACGATCTGAACGGCATGTTTTAAGGCCAAAACAAAAATGCAGAACTACCACTAACCATTATTGATCGCGCATGCTCCAATTGTGGTCCGAACAAGCAAAAGCGAGAGAACGCCAGTGCAGGCCAGCAATTGTGCGGACGACAGCTTTCGAGGCCCAACGATCAGCAGGCTTCAAGTGAGTCAGCTCAGGCCTGAAAGACAACGCCACCGCAACCACACCAAAAACACAATGAAACAAACAACAGAAAAGTAAATACGGCAAGCGAATGATGCAGAGCGCAGCCAACAGATTCAAGCAACGCAGAGCTGAAGAGCAAGCAGAATGAAAGTAACGAATTTTTCTGATAACGAAGCCACAACCACAGCAAAAAACAGAGTTTACCAAGATCACAACATGAAACCAAAGAACACTGATTTGTTTTAATAAAAAAGTATGTCAATTGACATTTTTTGATTGACTTTTTAAAAGCAGAAATGGTTTCGTTGAAATGGAACATAAATTATTGGTTGCGCCTGTCACTTAACAGACCGGTTCAATTTTAGTTCAGTTAGGTTCAGTTCTTGGCAGATTTTATTGAAAAATAACCCGAAGAAATGAAATGGACAAGATTCGAAGATGAAGTGTTCATGTGAATGAATCACACACCCAACAAAACAACAGCAAAAATGAATGATCGAAGCAGGTGTACAATCGTAATAAGAAAACACGTTTCAACGTTTTGAAATCACACGCAACATTCACAACACAAGGAAAATTAGATCTTTTAGAATGTCAGGCTCAGGTCGCTTGTATTGCTGCTTTTGCGTCCGCGACCACTTGAACAGCTGCTTTGTATTCGTTGGTCTCGCTGAGATCTGCATCGGCGCCCTGCAAAACGTGCTTCCATGGACTTTGTTGATTTATCGCTTGTTTTTTGCAACGTGCGCCGCATCTTCTCGTGCCCGGTTCGAGCCCTCGACGTCGTCGCGCGGGAGCGGCCAGTGCAAGTGGCGCAGGCACTGAATGCACCACTCAGCGACTGACCCGCATTTAACCGGCAAACGACAACAACAACATTTATCGCTTGTTTAAAAACACGAATTCACAGCAAGCTGCATATTAGGACAACCAGAAATACAGAGGAATCGACGGCGCTGTGACGTTTGAAGAAAAGTTTGAATTCAAAAGTAGTGTGGACACAGTTGTAAAAAAGGCACAGCCGACATACGATGGCAATGTCCAATTCCTCGATTGCATTCTGCAGACGGCGACTGGAGTCCGGAATCATCGCACGGCACTCGAGCAGCACCTGCACTCAGGCACACTTGAAGTGTAAAAGGATTTCACAAAAGCACCACACAATAATAATTGATGCATGCAGTAATAACTGACGTAATAAAACGTGTTTTGATGCAAGCAAGATGACTCAACTATTGCTCAAGAATTAAGGTATCTTTTGAAAAATTCTCAACAACGAAATAAAAACAATTTTTGGAGTGCAATGCAACGGCTTGCTTCAGAAACACAGCAATTCCTGTTATAAAAGTAAAGCAATGTTTAAAAGCTACAAAGTGAGTAGCTTCACTGGTGTTTCAAAAATTAGACTTCAACAAATTCTGGTCGAAGTGAAGATCATTTTTGATTCAACCCACTGTTAATTTTTGATCGGCGGCGCTTCACATTAGACTGAGTTTTAAGCCAAATCATAGTTGTTCTAGGGGGGGGGGGGCTGGGGAAGGCCGGTGTCACGATTTTATTTCCCCGTGTTTTTATTTCCCCGTCCGGGGATTTAACCATGGTGTTAATTCCCCGTAGCCGTTTTAAAAACCCCGTATGCAGTATTTCCAAATCCAGCTGAATACAAGCTGTCATAACATATAACTGAATACAGAAAACCAATAATCACGCGTGAATAAGAGTGAAACCGTTCGGCGGCTTTTGCCTGCCTACTCAACAAGAAAAAACAAAAATTGCAGGGTGCACGATTCGATAAGTACCAAAGGAGACTGAACATCATTGGATACCGACAAGGATTCAGTGAATAAGTCATGTGATTCAGAACACGCGCAAAAGTGAAAGCAACGTTTTTTCAACCAAATGTCAAAACACGAACGTTTTTGCGATACCACAGCGGCCGCCAAGCGCGCTGGAGTGGCAGTCGCGCATCACCCGATCGATCTCGGTTGTCATGACAACGCGAAATTTGCCAGTCGTCTGTTCGCTATCCTCCAACTTGTGTCGGACGCGCTTCGTCCTGTAGAGAAATCCATCGCACCTGAAGTCCTTTTTCACGTGTCGCTTGTTTTGGCCGTCTTCGACGTGCTGCTTCAGCACCCAATCCGGATAAATGCGATCATTTTCTGGACTTGTCAAATACGTGACAACCTCCTGGTACAGCTGCGGATCCATTGCTTGGTGACAGCAAAAAAATTGAAGTGCACTTTTAGAACCAAAAAGTAAAACAAAAACACGTTTGAAAATGTTCAATGAGTGAAAACAATCCAGCAGAGCAAACGAAACAAAATTGACAGAGAAAAATATAAGTTCACTTATAAAATCAAAAAGTAAAATTAAAACATCTTTGAAAGAGTTGTAAGAGTGAAAACGAATCCAGCAAAGCAAACGAAACAAAATGACAGTTAAAAACCAACCGAACAGCATGAATAAAACAGTCTGCAAATGCAAAACGGTCCATGACTGGGACATTTTGTGTAGTCATGTATCGATAACTGTGACGTAATTATGCACCTGGGTGAACATGCCACACTAGTTAGTGAGTGTTTCACTTCTGTGGCCAGTAACCATTACGTAATTCACACGATACGTGTTTTTCTCTTTGCGTCCACTTTGTTCTCTTTATTTCACTTTATTGTTGAAGTGATATTTGTGATACGTTACCACTTGCACCGCACATGGATTCGCGTTGTATGGTGGGCATGTGACAGCCTGTATTCAGCTGGATTTGGAAATATTGCATACGGGGTTTTTAAAACGGCTACGGGGAATTAACACCATAGTCCATTCCCCGTACGGGGATTTAGCACCATGGTTAAATCCCCGAACGGGGAAATAAAAACACGGGGAAATAAAATCGTGCCACCGGCCCCCCCCAAAAAATTTTCGAATCTAGGTATCTCTATCAGAAAGGTTTTTTTCGACTCAGCTATTATTTATCTAAAAAAAATTTTCAGCCAGCTATCTATCTGAAAATTTTTGTCTTCGAAGACGTAAAATGAGCCAATTTTTGACCAAAATTGACCATTTTTGCTCGAAATTCTTGAAAGTTTCGCTAATTTTAGTTAAAATACGCGTTTATACTTGATTTTAATCATGTTTTTAAGCATTATTTAGCTGTTTTTAGAGCTTTTTAGCGTTTTAGCTATCTATCTATCGAATTTCAAAATTTTGACCGCCCCCCCCAAAGTCACATGCCCCCCCCCCTCCAAAATTTTCCAGCTATCTATCTGAAAAATTTGCTCCAGCTATCTATATCGCCCCCCCCCCAACCCCCGGCTCTGGAACAACTATGCGCCAAATTATACACCGGACTGTGTATCCAGACAGTTCACCTATTATTTACAGTCTAACTCAATTTCACCTTTTACTGCTATTTTTCAGACACACACTACACAGTCACACAGGCGCAAATACCATTTAGCTTTTTGTTCGCACACACCGACGTCGTTCTAAATCGTGTGCGTAAACTGATCGTGTACGCACAACACGATGTCGAGAATGCGCAGCGATTTTTAATCCGCCTTAAAACTTACCACTATCGAACAATAATTGCATTATTCCATTTTAGAGTTCTTTGGAAAACAAAAAAACCACAAAGAAAGAAGCGTTGAATGCGGACTGACTTCTTGCTGTTTCCTGAGCATGTACTCATCTGCAGCTTCGCTGGCTTTCAGCTCGTTCACTTTGTCAGCTTGTGCTTCAGCCTCCTTTTCGTAACACGTTTTTTCTTTCGCTAACCTGATTCAGAAATAAGGTTTCGATTTTTTTCGAATCTACAGGGTGTTCCAGACGTAGTGGGTAGGGATTTGACGCGTTATTCCTCGACTTGTGTTGAACCATATCCATATTCAATGAAATTTTAGACAGTTGTTCGGGAAAATTCAACTTAGATTTGTGCAAAATTTCAGAGAAATTCATTCACCTGCACACGAATGACAGAGCAAAACGAAAAAAAATTAAAAATGGACCAGAAAATACCAGATTACGCGATACCACCGGACAACAAATCAACAACAACGGCAACAGTCAACTCAATCAAATTTCTCAAAGTGTCCACCATGAGCCTCAATGCATTGCTTGCACCTATCCGTCACGGCCAAAATCGCCTTCTCGACAATAAAAAGGTCTAGCACGTTCTAAAAACCAGTAAATGTGAAAAAAACAAAAGAAACAAATCGAATGAAAAAAAACTTTCGTATTCATGCATGCAACGATTCGGCCGCATACAAACTGATGTTTTTGTGTGTTTTGCTCTGTCATTCGTGTGCAGATCGATGAATGAATATCTCCGAAAGTATGCACAAATCTAAGTTGAATTTTCCTGAACAACTGTCTAATATTTCATTGAATATAGTTCAACACAATTGGAGAAATAACGCTTCAAACACCTACCCACTACTTCTGAAACACGCTGAACAGGGTGATCCAAAAATTTACACGAGATGAATCGGCTGTAGCTCTCTAACGGGTGGATGGTTTGGGCTGAGCCTTTAACCAAGCACCACATAACTTTCATTTTTTGTGTTAAAATTTCATAGCAATCCGTCATGTGTAGCTCGCAATCAGAAAACCCACAATTTTCAATTCTAATCCCACTAGAGGTTTCAAAATTTTTTTACCATGACGCCCGCATGACCGCATCTCATAAACATAAATTACACATAAAAACGTACCACCCTGTGCTAAACAAACTTTACCTGAGTTTTTTTCGGCTCAGCTACTTACCTGCCTGAAAAAATTAGCCAGTCAGCCAAAACTTTCAACACTTTGACAAAAATAGGCAAAAAACAAACCTTTTTACAATGCCAGTTTTAATTCGCAAATCTTTAGTCCTCGCTGCACTATCACCCATTGTGTTTTTTTGATATTTTGTTTGAAGAAACTGACAAATTATGATTTGATTGTGGTGTCGGTCGGTGTGGTGCTGGTGCACTGACTGGTGATGTGTGGCGGTCGTGCGGCTGCGTGCGGGTGCGGCACGGCTCGTCGTGCCCTGTGCGTGGTCTGGCTTGGTCGTGCAGTAGATTCGCCAAAATTTCAAAATCTCTGTAAATAGCTGGACGTTGGAGTTGGAGCCTGGAGTAGGGTTGTTAAACAAAAATGAAATTTTTTTTTTAAAAGTGATTAAAAAAACAAAAATGCCGATTTTTTTTTTAATTCGAAAAATTTTCCTCTAATATGCTCTGAAAACCTCAATTTTGGCAAAATTTTTCGAAAGTTCAACAAAAATTTTCTTTGATTATACCTCGTGAAACCTTTAGCAGTCGATTTTGGGCCGTTTTACCGACTGATTTTAGGCTACGACAACATCTGCGCGATGAAGTTTTTGAGCGTCCCAAAGCTTGGCCTACCATTTCCGATGCAGACAAGGTGACGATTCGCCTCGCAGAGCGTCCGATTGTGCTCGCTGCTCCGTTTGCAAGCGCTACGTTGTCTGGTTGCTTGCTGCTTCGTGTCGTGTCGTCGCGACACCATCAGAAGAATTGATCGAATTTCAAGGCGGTATGTTTGTCTTCACTTTAGCATTGGTTTAGCTGGGGACAATTAGTGACGTTTTGGAGGTCAAAACACAAGAAGAGGCATGGTGTGGTGAGGTGACGGTTTGGAAAAGGGGTAATTGAGGTCACCAAAACAAAGTTCCGTCATATGGGAGTCATCAGTAGCGAAAGCGGGACCTCGGGTGAGGGGGGGGTGTTTGCCTCATTTTAGAGGGGGGGGGGGGTCAGGTGCCTTCTCGGTGAGGGGGGGGGGTGCACGGGCAGCAAATTTTCCTGAGGGGGGGTGCACTGGCAGAAAAATTTCGTGAGGGGGGGGGTGCACGGGATCGCACGGGTAATACCAAATTTTTGCCTTAGAAAAACACAGAAATTCTTGTAAAATACAGAATATTTTGTGCAAACAAGCTGCTTGTTTGGTCAGAAACAACAAAATCTATGCAGCGACAGACACAAACGTCAAAAAAATGCAAAAATTACGGTATTTTTGGAAAAAATTGAGATGAGATTGACCACCGTGAGGGGGGGTGCGATCCCGTGTTTTCTCGCGGAGGGGGGTGGGGGGGGGTGGTACACGGGTATCTGCCCGTGCACGCCGCACGGGCGGCAGGATTTTCGGCTGAGGGGGGGGGGGGGGGGTGGACTAGGGTTGTTAAACAAAAATGAAAAAATTTTTTTTTAAAAAAAAAGTGATTAAAAAAAAAACAAAAATGCCGATTTTTTTTTAAAAAAAAAAAATTCGAAAAATTTTCCTCTAATATGCTCTGAAAACCTCAATTTTGGCACAATTTTTCGAAAGTTCAACAAAAATTTTCTTTGATTATACCTCGTAAAACCTTTAGCAGTCGATTTTGGGCCGTTTTACCGACTGCTTTTAGGCTTCGACAACATCTGCGATGAAGTTTTTGAGCGTCCCAAAGCTTAGCCTACCATTTCCGATGCAGATAAGGTGACGATTCGCCTCGCAGAGCGTCCGATTGTGCTCGCTGCTCCGTTTGCAAGCGCTACGTTGTCTGGTTGCTGCTTCGTGTCGTGTCGTCGCGACACCATCAGAAGAATTGATCGAATTTCAAGGCGGTATGTTTGTCTTCACTTTAGCATTAGCTTAGCTGGGGACAATTAGTGACGTTTTGGAGGTCAAAACACAAGAAGAGGCATGGTGACGGTTTGGAAAAGGGGTAATTGAGGTCACCAAAACAAAATCTGCAAAGTTCCGCCATACGGGAGTCATTCGGGAGGCGCATGCATATCATATGTGGTTCTTCGGACTCCCTGATTGATTTAGCACAACTTTGATTTTTGAAATTTTTAAAAAAAAAAAAATTTTTTTTTTTAAAAAAAAACAAAAATGACGATTTTTGTTTTTTTTAACAACCCTAGGGTGGACCCCCCCCCCACCCCCCCGCACTTTCGCTACTGGGAGTCATTCGGGAGGCGCTTGCATATCATATGTGGTTTTTCGGACTCCCTCTGATTGATTTAGCACAACTTTGATTTTTGAAATTTAAAAAAAAAAATTTTTTTTTAAACAAAAATGACGATTTTTGTTTTTTTTAACAACCCTAGCCTGGAGGGTGGCCTTCATAGTTGTTCCAGAGGCGGGGGGGTTGGGGGGGGGGACAATATAGATAGCTGGAGCAAATTTTCCAGATAGATAGATAGCTGGAAAATTTTGGGGGGGGGCAGTAGCGAAAGTGCGGGGGGGGTGGGGGGGGGGTTAACAAAACCACGGAGGCAACACGGAACACGGAGGCTGCACGCTTTACAAAACCACGGAGGCAACACGGAGGCTGCGTGCAGCTAAAGTGACCCATATTTTATACGCACACAACACGCTGCGCACCAACAAACCCACGGAACACGGAGGCACGCGGATTTGGGGAGATTTGGGGACAGGACAAATCCGTCCCCCTCGAAAAAATTATTTCTTTGTTTTAAAAATAAACAAATAAATAAATAAAGGCGCGATAAAGCAAAGCAAAGCTAAATGTCAAAACTAGACTTCAAGGATTACGGTAGCTCTCCAACGGGTCTCGACACGATTTTTTAAAAACGTCCCTGATTGCCAGCAAAAGCTACTTTATTGGTGGACACCGTTCATATGATTGCAACAAACAGTCTTATGTTTGAAGTTCGGGCACACGGGTTACGGTAGCGGTAGTTTTGGGTCTTGACACGAAGTTGCTGAAAACTACTTTGTTTCTTGCGAATAACAGTTGAAACCATTTAGAAACATGCCGCATTATCACAGAACGTCAAAAATCGGGTTTTAAGCAGTACGGTTACTCTGCTGTGTGGGTCGGCTCGACGCGATTTTTTTAAACTGCCTTTTATTGCCAGGAAAATACTAAATTGATGAACACCGTTCACATGATTGCAAGAAACAACTGTTATTCACAAGAAACAAAGTAGTTTTCAGCAACTTCGAGGTTTCGACAACTTTTGCGATGAAGTTTTTGAGCGTCCCACAGCTTGGCTTACCATTTCCGATGCAGACAAGGTGACAATTCGCCTCGCAATCTGAATTTTGAGCGTCCGAGCTGTTCCGTTTGCAAGCGTTACGTTGTCTGGTTGCTGTTTCGTGTCCTGTCGTCGAGAGATCATCAGAATTGATTGAATTTCAAACCGGTATGTGTGTTTTCATTTGAGCTGGGGACAATTGTTTCAGAAACTAGAAATTTGTTGTCTGACAACTTGTCTCACGGATTTGTTCAGGCGCTCAGTGGTGTATTATCTTTCTTATTAAACGTGACCCAACCCAACATGCGTTTGCACGCACACATGGAGAAAATGTTTCATGGCTGTGCGTCTATTTGAAATCACCTAAACTTAACGTATTTTGACGGCAGATTTGTTCAAGAAATTGAGAAAAAACCAATCAGAATTTTTCTCATATTACGTTCCGGCGCAAAACAGTTTTTCATCTGTGCGGCTTTTCCACACATTATGCAACATATTCCGCCTCCTTCGCACGAAAAGATAATAGTACTATTGGATTACAAAGCTTTCATTTTCATAAAAGTAGCCCCAGTGTTTCTTCTGAATTCTGAACGCAGCTAAGTCAACCCGAGTACCCGACAGCGTCGGATTCGCTGCACCAAACTCATTTTGTGTTCGTTTCTGACATCTTTTGCGTAGTTCATTGACAACTTCATTAATTCATTCACAAAACACTGTATATTTGAAGCTCTTGTTTTTTAATAAAAAAGAAATTTTATTAAGAATGGTTACGACGGTGTAGACAAATAGGCCAACCAAATTATTTTGATTCTAAAAACAAAACAAAACAGAAACAAAACAAAAATAAGATTGAGCGTAACTGCTTTTCGTGAAAAGGAAAAAAAGATTTTGAATTCCAAGAACATCAAGTTTCATTAAAATAAAAGCTCAATTTGTCAAACAGGGTGTCCCTCAGCAAAATCCTGACCAACTTTTCAATAGTGAACTAAACTCTGTTAAAAAAACTAAACTCTGTTAAAAATGTCCAACATTTGCTCGCTGCAGAAATAAAGTATATTCAGTCAATCATTTTTCTTCTTCATGTCTGCTGTGATGATCAGATGCCCTTTGGCGTCGTACTTTGAACGAACCGTGTCCGGGTCGACGTCTTTGGGCAAATGATAAGTGCGAGCAATGTCGCGCGCCACTCTGTGGTCGAGACGAGACACTCGATAGTTGTGCGCGCAGCGGATAAACAATTCTCCCTTTGAGACGGTGATCTGAGAATTAATAATTGTGTGCAAATATCGGTGATCAACACAAGAAAAAGGTCTCTGTGCCCCGTTGCTGTGCGTGCGATGCAGCTAGCAGTTCTAGTTTCTCACCGTGATTTCGTTCGGCGCAAACTCGGCCACCTCCAGCTGCAAGCAGAACTGCTCCTCATCATGCGTCAGTGTCACCCGTCCGTCGTCGTGCTGCAACGGCCAGTCCCACATTTCGGCCGTCCAATCGTGCGCCACCTCGATCAATTTTGGCGCTGATTTCGCGTTCTCAGGCATTTTCGGTTATAGTGCTCTGATTTATCCGAAATTTAGTTTTCCTGTAGGTTTTGTGAGATATATTGGGTTTAGAAGTGATGGTTAGTTGGTGGTAAAGCATAATGGAAAAGTGTTGCCAGTCGGTCGTTCAGTTGGCTTCAATCTTCAGACATTCGTAGACGCGTTATTTCTTCATTGTATACAAAAGGTTGTGTTGATGAAGTCTTGGAGCTTCAGCAACAACAGAAGAACTTGAATCTTGTTGTCTTCGCTTGCCGATTCCAGTGTTTTATGGTTGCCGTGTTATATCTATGCATTTGCTTGCTGTGTTCTGCCCGAGCAAAAACTATTCAACAGGCTTCTTCTCTGCGGTGTAGCGTTGTTTGTCATAGGATATTTTCATCTTTTATTCTTACTGTGTATTCATCCTGATTCTCCTGATTATCCTGATGTTTTTAATCGCAACACCCAAAAGCGTAGTGCCACATCTAAAACAGAGCTTCTCGCATTCTTGTTTACATCTCTTATTTCTCATTTTGCTACAGCATACAACAAATATTGAGCAAACAGCTGTTTTGATTAGACGTTCTGTGTGCCGATTTTGCTTAACGATCCTTTTGAAACATGTGGCGTTAAACCTGTGAACGCTAAGGTGACACCAAAATGCGAAATTGTGAAGTCCTTCAGTTGACCAGTAAAACAATCCTGAAACAAGCAGTTTGACATACAGATGGCGTGGTAATTTGGACAGCGGCACACACTTCATGGCTTAAACAAACAATAAAATGCGGGCGTCAGTGAACGATCAAAGCAAAAACCCGTTTACTGAAAATTGTTCAAAAATTCCGTTTTATTTTTTGCCTGAAATAATCGAATATGGGCTCTAAACTGGTGCACGGTGCCCGCGAAGCCGTGGACGTGATTGACAACGCCATGTCGAGTCTCAGCGGACATCCGTTCGACGTGTTCAGCGTTTCGTTCCGTCAGCCAGACTCAGTGCTCATCATTGATGCGGGCGAAAAAGACGAGGCACTCATGGTTGAGATCGCTTCGAAACATCGCCCTGGTTTGTGCCCGTATAGTGATTGGTCATTTTAGAGCAGAAACTCAGAAACGCCGCGGTTGAACCATTCAAAGCAAAAAGTGCAAAAACTATTGGCTTCATTTCTGCTATTGCCTCATGGCCAGTTGCTGAGCGGTTTTGAGAAGCAAACCGAAATCTCCTCACAGACACGACGACACGACAGGTGGCCTCGAGCACACACGAGCTCACTGTTGAACTCGCCGTTCAGGGAGACCCATTCACGGCGTTGGTCGACCAAAAGGAAGCCGTTGCCATCAATCGTCTCTGCTGTGATTGGCTGAAATCGCTGCGCAAAAAGGGTTGGGTGCTTCTGACGTCGACAGATTTGTCGGCTTGGATTGACGAAGATTTATCAACGTGGTTTTTTGCGCGAGGATGCTCGGTGAGTTTTAATCCGATGATCGTTACAGTTTTGGTGGTTTTTCAGTATTTTTGGTTTTGTTCAGCCGTTAACTTTTAGGATGTGCAAGGAGATTTTGTGTCGTTGACAATGTTCAAAGAGAACAGTCTACTGCTGGTGAACGGCAACACTGAGCTGCGACAAGCGCTGCTGAATGCAGTCGGTGAGGAGCACTTTGCACACGTTCATTGCAGTTCATTGGCGCAAGAAAAATGACATTGAAGGCAAACACATGGAGAAGGCGACAGCGATAGATGGACACGACCTTTGTGTGAAACTGAAAACGAATCCGTGGGATCCACGTGAGCACCTCGCTGAGGAGGTGCGACAACACCTTTTTGAATCTTTCAAGCAAAAATGTTTATGTTACATTTTAGTTTATAACAAACTAATTCCTTTTAGAGCGAGTTGGGCCGCCGAATACTGTTGGATTTGTTTGGAAATTTTTACGACGCTTGGTACAAGTGCGCTGCGACTGTCAACCTTCGGGGACAAGCCGATACCATATTCTTTGAAAAAACGGTAGCAAAAACGGCTAAAATTTTTTAGATCCTTTCAGCTCTGATAATTTACCATCAAACTGCGGCGAAATTGTTACAGAGCACCAAACTAACTCTGAATGGTGACCACGAAGAACCAATGCATTTTGCAATGATGTCACTTCATGGCCAAGAAGTAATTCGATTCACCGATTTACCAGAGCCTGTTCTGGGACAGCTCAAAAAGTGTCTGAAAGATGAGTGGACAGACGGTGTGACGAACGAGCAAAAGTTCGAGAAGGTTTGCTGATGTGCTCGATGCTACTGATGGGTCATTGCAAGGTTAGTTACTTTGCCAAACTGAAGATCACCTACAAACGCAGTTTGGCGCAGTTGCCTTCCATCTGGCTGGCCGACCGTGGAGCTGCACCGGCGCGCGCGCAGTCGACTCTCGTTTGTTGATTTGTAAACTTCTGTCAACGCTCTCGACAGCCGGCTGGCAGGTGGAAGTGGCCGTTGACATGTCACGTGACACTGACGACAAATCAGTGTTCATTTTGCGGCCAGCGAAAGGGCGACGTCAAACGTTCGCCACGCTGGCGCCAGCCGGTGACGATGCACTGCAGGTTGGAAATGGAGGGTGTCTGTACTAAGCGGGCTCAACAATTCGGTTACAAAAAATGTTTTCTGGCTGAGTACCCACTCAGCTTGCTCGTTTAGAACTTGTTTCCTTGTGCAGCAAAAATGAGCAATCCGGCACGTCACGTCATTCGATGTCAGGTTTTAGAACCTCGCGCTCGTTTATGTCCGAAAATTACGGAGGCATAAACAATGACGTGACGTGACGTGACGTGACGTGACGTGACGTGATGTGACGTGACGTGACGACGTGACGCACGGCACTGTGCGGGGGTATATACGAACGAAAAGTTTAAAACCATGCAGCACGACGCTTCACCTCACGTCATCGTTTATGTGTTCGTGTCTCTCTGTATGTCGACGTGCGTCGACGTCCGGACGGCTAAATAGGCCTTTAGTGTTGCACACGACAATCATTCATTCTTTCTGCAAGCGAAAAAAAGTTTTCGTAGACAAAACTTCATCGAAACACCATTTCTAAATTTGCCAACTTCAATGTTTGATTCTTTTCGATTGAGTCTAGGTTCTCAACGTGCCTGCCGACATTGTCAAGAAGCTGATAGCTGTTGGCGACAATGGCACGCTGAAGTTGTTCATCCAAAAAGACAGTGAGTTTGCTCCTTCGATTCAATTAATTATCAGTTTTTTGTTGACTTACACTGTATTTTTTTTCATTTAGAGCCCATAAAGAGCGGCCATTTATGGGTACTGTACGGTCGACCGTGGGCTCCGAATTATACGGTACATCGAATCGCGGCTCGTCATGCGATCGGCCAGTTCGTGTCGACGTTTTTGGATCAAGACTGGCGGGTGGTGACGTCGGCTGCGCTCGCTTGTGAAGAACAACCGGACAGTGAAGTGCTCGATGTGCACACGATCATTTTGGCGAAAGACGAATGAAGCACGCAACCATGAACCATGGTCAACAAACTTTATTTTCTCAGAACTTTTTAACTTATGGTTTCCTGGCTGATTTTCACTTGTCTCGCACCGGTATACGGTGTGTGTCGGAACGACATGGGGAGACTCCTCTAAAATAT
>JASANC010003289.1:0-24756 GCA_030248135.1 Theristus sp. LFF4_11 | reverse complement strand
ATACGGTAAATGATTGTGTTGTTTATTGTTTCTGACATTTTATCATTTTGTTCTTGTTGTCTGTTTAGTTACGTTTTTTTGCAAAAAAAACTTGTTAAATGAAACGAATGTGTGCTGCTTCTTCAGCTTCTTCGGCGTTTATGTGTAACGCATGTCGAAAAATCAAATGTTCGCATGCAGTCTGTGCAAAACGTTGTTTCGTGTGTTTTGTCGCTGTGCTAACATTGGTTTCACAGCATTTGACGAAATTGGTATGGGCAGGAATATTGATGTTGTTATAAAAGTTACAAATATGAAAGTTGACCAGTAGCAGACGGGACAAACTTACAGGCATTCAGCGTGGTTATTTTTCGGCCTTTGATTGAGAATTAAACAAAACACGACGGTACAAAATTATGGATAAAACCCACTGACCTCTGCACGTAAACTCTGCCCATTGCGTAGCCAAGGTATTTCGTGGTCATTCCGATGCACTCAACGTCGTGGCTGGGCGCAGCCCACCGGAGGTCGATTTTCTCCTACAGGATTTACGTTCAACTGCAGAGAGCTATATAGATTCAGCCTTTGTATTTATAACCTATTTTTTTTAAACGTGTCCCACTGAAATGACGTCATGTGCTGCCAAACATGCGCTTGCCGTTCACAACAAACCAGAATTTCAGTTTAGCCGGTTTCTTGCCGTAAACAAATGGTGAATGTCGAATCAGTCACACCAAACTGCAATTTTTGTGCCTGTACATTGAGAAACGGGCGTTTTTAAAGCAAACGACGTCATTTTAATCCGGACACGTTTGAATAAATCCACAATACTGGCAGATGGGCGAATATCGAATCTGCGTTCTATCAGGGAAGAATCGTTGCTAAAATCAAAAGCTGAACGAAACAGTTTCAAAAAGCAACCCCGAAAAACCACAAACCTGAAGCTCCTTGTGAAGCAGACGAAACTGCGCGGACAGCACCCACAGACGGGCGTGCACGAGACGCCACATCAAATAGTTGTACACGGTCTTCAGCGGCGTCTGCTGCAGCAAGTTGCTCAGCGACTTCATGTACTCTGGCTCCATTACAACCACTTGCGCGTACGGAAACACCTGTCAAGGCGGAGGAGGAATGGTTTGCGGAAAAAAAGTAAAAAAAGTGTGTTTATCAACGTAATGGTACGTGTGTGATTTTTGTGACATCTGATTTTTGAACCACTGGAAAAATAATGATGATTTGCTGGTGTTGGGCAAAACAAAACAAAACCTGAGTGTAAACGTCGTAAGGGAGAAGACGATAAAAGTAGTTGTCCCAGTCAATCGCCGGGTACTCAGTTTTCAATTTGAAAATGTGCATCGGATTGTAGTCCTTCGTGAATTTTGCGTTCTCCACTGAGACGGCTGCTAATTTTTGCTCGAATTTGACAATGTCCAACACTTCGCTGTCCAGGGTAGCCTATAAACTGATTTTATTCAATTTTTTACATTCAATTTTTTTAATACGAAGCTTTGTTGCGAACCGGCACAGGTATGTTCATGTCATGCGCCAGAATCTCAGCAGCCGCTTTTATGGTTGCTTTGTACACTTGCAGCGCCGGATCACTGGCATTTTTGTACATCTGCAAGCAAACAGTGTCCGAATTTTAAAAACGTTTACAATGACATGATTGTTTCATGAATTTTTCAAAACTTCAAAGTCATCATGCATGAGTTATCGACTAATTATTTTTTTAGATCATTAAAAATGCTAGCCTTTGCCGAGCCAAGCGTCAACGTTGCTTCATCAAGGAACAGTCGATTCTCGGTTACATTCACCCAGTCGACACTGAAATGTTGTTGCAACAACTGTAATGTCCCCACTTACCCTCACCTGAGCCCAAGTTAGACGTATTTATCCTGAGTTACGACGGTAGTCTGTGCTGTGGGACCGAGTTACTCTAACCAGCACCAAACAAGAAAACCAGAATCAACGAATGAAGACCTGACGTAGGCAGACGTACGTCGACGTACGTCAGGTATGAACGAAAGCAAATCTTAAAGCGACGTGCCGAATAATTTTAGGTTTTGAGTTGAGTTGAGAGTTGGCTAACAAATTATAAAGAAAGAAATTGAGAATTCGTGATAATCACACACAACAGACGATCTGTAATAAGTTAAGAAACCTAATCAGCTAATCGTGTGTTCGCAAAGTAAACGCAGGCCACGTACGAGCGCCATGGCTCTCCACATCAGCGTTTTCGAGGCCGCAATTTTGAAAGCACGTTGGATAGAAACCGCTACTCTGGGCTGCGCACACAACAGTTTTCAATGTTTTTGTGGTTTTAAAAAGACTCTCAGAAGTTTAGAAAGTCAGTTCAAAAATTTATACGCTATTTAGATGCCATCAATCACACCTAAAAGGCTTCCCAGAAGCTTCTGCGACGAGTCTGATGTCTAACTAACGCTCAGATTTCCATTTTACGCTCTACGGTATCACTTTCGGTATCGTAACAGAAAACGAAGTAATAGAAACAACATGAAAGAAAAGTCCCACTACCACCTATTCTCATCTCAGAGTTACTTAAAGTCTGTGTGTTTCGGGTGTAAGTAACTTTTTAACTTGTTAATGTAAATTTAAAAAAAAACAACTTTCTGACTTTACAAATACAAAGATCAGAACGAATGGCAGCGGCTGTGCAGACGCACCTGAACACGGGCGTAATGAACGTCGGCACGTTGTAGACGCCAGCGAGCATGCCGGCCAGGCCGGACGTGGACAGTTGCATGTCGTACGAGCGCCACTTTGCCGTCAGCAACGGCCAGACGCCCGTGATCGAGTGCTGAAACATTGCCTCATTATGTTCCGACGCTTGTTATATTGGCAATATTTTCGTCATTATTGTCCAGCGTGACTGGTCTTCAACTGACGTATTGAGACACCAAATGACGTCAAGTGTGCTTCGAAATGGCAAGCTGTTTCGTTTGACATACAGCTACAGTACCTTCTGTATTTGTTAGGCTGAACTGAAACTTGAAATTCTGGTTAGCGTGTGAATGACGAACAGGCGCTCCGAGCCGGTCGAATAAAGCAACAATACCTGCATCAGATACAACAGCGGATTCAGGTTGCCCGACTTTACACCAACGACACGCACGCACGATTCAAACACGTCGCGCACCGTACGTACCGCCCTCGGTTGCACTCTGCATTCGAAAAAAAAACACGTTCAAACTTCATTCGCACGCCATTCAAGCGAAAAACAGAAGAAAAGAACCGCACAGAAAACAATGTAGCAGAAAAATACTGTAGAACCAGTCAATCGGTGTTGTATGTTGTACAGCCCTTTTAGTTTCTTTTTTCAATAACTTTTAGTTTCCCCTCCAAACCTCAAAAGTGCCGGTTGCTCGTGCATTTCCCTGAGCGCCGTGTACAATTGCTCGATGACACGATGCTGCTGACTGGTCAGCTGGTCGTAAAAACGGTGCCCTGAAACCAAAACAATTGACGATTATTCTTAGTCCCACTCAAAAAAATTTATAAGATTTGACACTGTTTTCAATTGTTAAAAAATCTTGGCCACTGACGCTTTGATCAGCTTCTTGGTGGCAGTACTTCAGTAAAGAGGCGAATAATAAATTCAAAATATTTTTTGATATGATCGACCTGGTGGTATTCGCGTGTTGCGCGACCAATTACCGCACGCGTACGAATAAAAGTCGGTGCATGGATCATGGTTTCTGTCAAGTCCCTGCGCACAAAAATACAACAGTTGCTGTGCAGAGGTACATGTAACTTTTCGTACAGTCACAATGTATTGTGGATTTATTCAAACGTGTTCAGACTAAAATGACGTCATTTGCTTTAAAAACGCCCGTTTGTCAAAGTACAGGCACTAAAATTTCAGTTTGGTGTGACTGGATGCGACATTCACCATTTGTTTACGAGAAGAAATCGACTAAACGGAAAGTCTGGTTTGCTGTGAACGGCAAGCGCATGTTTGGCGGCACATGACGTCATTTCAGTGGGACACGTTTAAAAAAATAGGTCTTGCATAGCTCGTTTGTACAAGTAGAAGAGCAAATCGGTAGCAGATTATGGCTTTTATAGCGTCTGCTGCAGCGGGAACGATCGGGGGGCTGCTTGTAACCGGACGTCAGTTGGAAATGTTCAGCTACTTTTTTCCAGGTTTTGGTTGAGCGCCTCGAATTGCTCCACTGGCTAAGCCCAACAACTGAGCAGCGAACCACAGTTACTCAAAAAATTTCTTGCATTCTTTCAGCGGGAGGAAAATGGGGAACATGGTGTTGCATAAAAATTGCTATGTTGCGTTTTCTTCCGAAGAATGCAAGAAAAACCATGTTATTTATGTTTCACCATTTTCTTGCCGCCGTTGACTGGAACTCTCAATATCAGCGTTTAGGGCAGAATGCACGAAACTTTTTTCAGTGCTGTTATTACCTGCAATATCAGTTGAGCGGCTGCTTGTTTGCCATCGCGCGTTTCAGTCATGGAGCTGCCAAAAAGCGCCATGTCCGGGGAACGAGCATAGTTTGAGCATTTCGTGTAGAGCACCGTTAAGACGCCAATGATCGCGATCGCAAACAACAGTGCAACGATGAGCAGCACAAAAACAGCCGTGAAGATCAGCACAAAGTTGCGACTTGTACGTTTCTTCTTTGGTCTCGTCGCTGCAGCCGATTCGTCTGCTGCAGTGTCGACGTGTGCAGTGTCGTGTTTCGTGTCATTGCGTTTGTGACGACCGGCCACAAACACACGGGGTAGAGCGACGTAGTACGTCATACTGTTGCACGACAATACATCGGAATGGAATGGAGCTCGAGTTTTGTTTCTCAGATGCTTGTTCGCTAATTCCACAATGTCACACGCATATTACAAAAAATAAAATTGAAACATCTTTTTGTTGTACAACTTTCAAAAATACTCTTACTCATGTAAGCTTACACAACTGCGCTGATGTTTCTGATAAACACATATGACCACCAAATACATTGTGCATTGTATGTATGTCGTTGGTCTCAAGGTTTGAAAAATGTAAATATAAATAAAGTTTTCGCCGTTTGCGTGTGACTCATAGCATGAGCGTTGCCGTTGTCACTGTGTGCTCAGCTTTTATCAGTGTCTGCTTTACACTATGTAGATGATAAAAAAGCTTTTATAAATGCAAATCATACGCGCAACATACTACGACCGTAGAACGTTTTTTCTTCACATGTGTGTTCACGTTCAACTTTCAACGCATTCATTTTGTCAGCCAGGTTTGGCTTTGAATTGCGGAGCCTTTCACGTACATACAGAGTCGAGTCCCCTGTGTCTTTGAGTTAAAATGCACCAAAATTCAAAATGTATGATTGTTGGACGTTGTTTATTTTATGCAGATACTTGCAGTTCCTATACTGAGTTTGTCAAAATATTACAGTTTTCTTGGCGTCATAAAGGAACAGCTTCTGGCCTTACCGGCGGGGCCGACATTGGATGATGCGGACAAAGCTGCCGAAAAACCGTGCTCATATTTTCGTGATCATAACTGAAGAAAAGCATATCAAGAAACTCGTCTATACATGAACACACACACACACACATGCACACGCTCACCAGAATATTGTACAATATACACCGATTTTGATACGTCTATAGCGCGTAGAAATGATCTACAGGGATTTATGGAAGATGGGCGCAAACACAGTGGCGCCCTGCTCGGCGCAATCTATGAGCGAGCGCTGCAAAAAACACTCGAATCCACTGCAAGTCTTTATTCAAGTCACCGCGTGTGTGCGCGCAATATTTTCATATTTCATACATGTTACAACCAACCGTTGGCCTGAAATCGAGGAGACACCGCCAAAAAAAACGTTGCTTTTTACTCACAGTTTGCGTCATTAATCTTGCAGCGTTGGTATGTGCAAATAGCTCTGGTATATGCAGGCGAGAGGATCGAGAAAGGCAATTTCGCATTTTTTTACCGCAAGTTCAATGGAGACGTGAACTGGTGTGCAAGATGGTCAGACAGACGTGTAACCGGTCATGATGACACACACGGAAGCGTTTGCAACTACAGGGTGTGGCAAAAACGGTGTTCGGAAGCACTATGAGACTGTAGAAATAATATTATGCCGCCTAAACACCGTGGTTATTCGTTGGTAAAGTTCGTTTGATCATGGTTGGCAATCGCAGCTGTTTTTGGGGTCTTTATTGGCTTAAAATTTGTTTGGATTTTGGCGAAGCCACGAGAGAAAAGCGGCACACATGGCCGATACACGCGCGTATGTGATAGGAAAAACAGTTGATTGCAAATTGCCCTTTTGGTTGGCGCTTCTGTCATGCTGTTCTTTGGCTATTAAGCAAGCTTGGTTCAGTGCGGAGACGTGCCAAAAGTGACGAGAAATTGACGAAATGGGCACAAAATTAAACATGCTAGCAGCGGCAGAGAACAGAACCGAATTCAGCATGTGTTTTTTCTGTTTGGTTGTTTCACGTTTTTTTGTCGACTGTGCAAATCAATGGCAGAGCATTATTTGGCAGTTTTACTTGTTTTCATAGCGGTGCTACACGTTAATTCAAAGATTGGCACAAAAAACGACTTCGTTTTAGATTCGGGGTCACTGTGCAACCTGCAATATACCAGGGCGTAAAGCCTCATTCCATTTTAAAGTTGATTCAATCCAGCGGAATAAATAAAAAGCAGATTCATCGTCATCCCGCGAAATGTTGTTCGGAAGCGGTAAGTGGGTCACTTTAAAGCTTTTGTAAACTGGACTGCAGCAACACTCTGTCTTCGCCAGTGGCACCTCATTGCTTGCGTTCGGTGTTCTTCATATGCATTGTTTGCGTTTGCGTATGGCTTTGAGCTGTACGGTTTGATTTTTATCGCGTCACAAGTTTTTCTAGCAATGCACGGACACACATAGTCGTCGAAGTATCACAGATCGGCTCCGTTCAAGTTTATCTGTGTCTTTTTATTGTTTTACCGCAAATTCTCTCTCACGCTTTTTTTCAACACGAACCGGCACGTGTGCTACGTACAGGGTGACCATGTACACCAGAAAACACACGAGACCGACGTCTGGCTGATTGTGGCGTGTTTTTTTTTGCGTCTCGTGCTAGTTGGTCATCAATAGACTTGTTTTGTTCAATCTCCAACATGCAATATTATCCATTGTTACCCGAGGCAGTTTTTGACAGGTTTCGTTACGTTTGTGAGAGACCACACCACATCTTATGCTCATGAACATGAGTATGTATGTACTCATATCCAGCACCTACCTGAATGTGAATGCTATCCTCATAATCAATCAGTGCATATGGACATCACAATCAAAAGCACAAAACATTATTGGTTTCAGTTTGTAAATTTCACTGTCCAAAAATTTGCACTGCATGTTTTCTATTGACATGCCATGATGACTTTCAAAAGCGATAATACCACACGGAAAAGCTTGCGTTGTGTGTCAATTGAAAAATTGTTAGCAAAAGAACGCTAACTGTGGCCAAAAGATGTGTTTCGACACTGCAAGTTGGTTTCTTTATATTTGGTTGTCTTGGTGTTGTTTGCTGATACCGTGTAGTCTTGCATATACAGAAATCTAAAAATTAAAAAAGTTGGAAAAAATCATGGTCGCGTCCTTATAAGAGGGAGAGGGATCTTATAAGCAAGACTTTGCGGTATGATGCTGGATCATGTGATCAACCTGCTGCTACAACAGATAAAAATTAACTAAAAACAGTTTCTCGCCGTAGTCCACCTAAACACTGTTTTCAGCGCGACGTGCAGCCCTGTTGAATGTTGGCTTCATCGGAGCAGTGCTCTTGTACGCGTTTGTTGGCAGTCTCGTGTTCAAGGTAAAGGATTTTTTTCTGGTACTGTTTTTACTGTGGTAAAGATCCTAGGCGGAATGCACAAGTTTTTACTGAAAAACAGCAAACACAGTCGATACACTCTTTAATGTGTTATTAAAATTACTAAATCTAAAAAATTATGTTAAAATTTATTCAATGCAACTACAGTAAATAAATTATTAAATTGGAATATTAAAAAAAATCATTATAAGTCTTTATTTTATAAATGCCTCTTGGTTTATAAGAGTGGCCGCAGAACCTTTCGTGATTTGAATTATCAAGGTGGCACATATGTCAGATTTCACTGTATTGCGTGCAGCGCCATGCCAAAAGTCATCGATTTTTTTCAGGTCCTCGAAGAGGATGCACAGATGAAGTTGTACTATAAAGGGCGCAATCATACCAGGGACTGCCTTGTCCATGTCGTCAATCACTCTCGTTACACCACCGTGCTCACGGGTAAAGTGCGGCTTGATGTTTTCGGGACATGATTTCCTTAAAATGATCTGGGTGCAATGCCTTATGACGTCCTAGAAAATTGTTTGCGTCAGCTGACGCAAACGGCCGAATTTTTTTGCGTCAGCCCAATTTATTTTTCGTCATTGACGCACGATTTTGCGTCAAAAAAACCCTGTAGGTGCATTCAAGATCATTATCATTATCAAAAAAAACATGTGTACTGTCGCGGATTTCCGAGCGGATAATCCGCGATAGTTTCCGCGCACCCTGCAGTTCGTTTAATAAATAATTGAAAACTTTTTTAACTTTTTTCTCCATTTCGTCTTCCGTCCGTTCAGTGCACGACATCGGTGATCGTGTGCTGAGTGACTGCGTCGACGTGTTGCTGGAGACGCCGGATTGGACGCTCGTTCAAGGCTTCATCTATTCATATGCCTCGATAACAATGCTAGGCACGTGTTTCGTGAAATTGTGCCTTTGTGTCACGAAATTTGATTATTTTGGATCACACATTGATTTAACGACAAAAAAAACTTCATGGCATATTTGCGCCGCTCTATAGGCTATGGACGGCTGACGATTGTGACGAATCTTGGCAAACTGTTCTACCTGATTTACGGACTGATCGGCATTCCGATGGCAATGATTTGCTTTGGCAACCTTGGTCAGTTCATCCGTGAGTACGTCATCATGCTGAATGCAACTGCGAAACGCGCTTGGATCAGATGCTTCCCGAAAAATGTAAAAAAACCCGTTATTGAAATTTTTGCGTAATATAATTCTTTTCATGCAGTATTTTCAATTGTTTGGTATCCAACTGAAACTGTTTCTGTCGCAGCGATCCCACTTCAAAAACGGCAACAATGCTGGTGAACTGAACCACGAACCGGCCGCTGGTGAATATCAGCACGATGACGACGATGACGAAGAAGAGACTGACATCAATACTGAGGCACAGCCTATATACAATATTTGAACGTGTCAAACCGAAATGACGTCATGTTTTTTAAAACCTGCGTTCATACAGCGTTCATTTTGGCTAATTAACCACGTAACGTGAAAAAATAAGATGAACGGACACTTTTGGCGCTACGCTTTCATGACATACACGCGTTTTTTGAAAGTAAATGACTTTATTTCGGTCCGAAAAAATTCGATTATAAATTTTAATAACATAAATCAAACATCACATCCAGGGGTTTTTTAGAAAATTTTGACACGCTAAGTAAGTATATGTGTTTGCAAACCTAATATGAAATGTTGATGAATAATGTTGGACCGAAGCAAGTTTCATTGTTTCGCGCGCAGATGCCAACGGCGATGTTCTTGATTGTCTTCGCGTTGTACGTGTCAGTTGGCGGTGTGCTCTTGCCCATCTTTCGTGGCAGCGGCGACTTCGTTGATGGCCTCTATTCGCAGTTTCTTGCGTTGACTGCTGACTTCAGAAATGTCGTACCGTCCGAGTTGGTGTATCCTAATTTCATTCAACTGCGAGGAAAAGCCCAAAACGGAAGGTCAAAAAAAAACTAAAAAGTCAGAACTGAAAGACCCGAACCACCTTAGTACATTGTGCTTCTCTTTTGCTTGCCTGCTCTGATTCTGGATTGCATCAGTGACGACACCGTCCAGCGAGTGCGTTCTTTTGAGTCGCGTTATTTCCGGCACACAAATTACCGACCCATCCATTTAGCGGCACATCTGCGGGCCAGACCAACAATGGGCATTGTCGGCACGCTATAATAATAGACCGGAAATGACAACGTTCAAGCACATAACTGTTTCAGCCATTTATTTCTGCCACTTTCTTTGATCTACATCACCACCGGCATCGCGTTGTCCACGATCGCCATTGAAACTGGCGCTGTGCAGCTGAAGAAACTGCACAACATGGGACGTTCGCTGAAGAATGCTGGCAACGTGAAAATATGGTTCGGTGGGAAACGGCAAGTGTCCTCTTCTGTGAACTGTTTTGCATCTTGGTCGAAAAGTTTTCAAGGTTTAAAAAAACATAACTTTGTTATGACACGCCTTCGCTTCATAAATTTATAAAAGGGGCGCGATTTATAAAATGCTTATGCACTTTTATCTTTTTTGAAGACCTGCGACTCAATGCGGTTGAATTTTGAATTCCCGCGTCGTGCATGAGACTGCTTACCCATCTATGCGCGCATTGAGACGCGGGACCAAAATAAAAGATACCAACAGTAGCGACTGAACCAAAAGCGGATAATGATATGAATCGCGATTTTGTGTTGCATTCAGATTGACTGTGAACGAATTGATCGAGAGCGTAGCAGTGCAGTGCGACGTGCCCGTTGACAAGCTGCGCAACGTCAACATCACCGACCTTGTCGCCGAGACGATCGTTGAGAAGGAGATCAAAGAGAGTAAAGCGAAAAAGGCTGATCTTGAGGCACCCATATCAAAGTCGAAACCGTCGCCGAAAAAAATCAATCCACAAATTGAGCAAGTCACAGTTGCACTCAGTAATCAGGTGGGCATCCGTTCATTCCTTTTGAGAAAACTGACAGAGTTAAAACATCTTTTAAATTAATAGAGCTAAACTTCTCTGGGTTAGCCCTGGCTGAAAACATCGCCTAAAAAACCCAACAACAACAACAACAACAGAGTTTGCTTTCCCGCTAAGATTGTTTTTTTGTGATGTGATCACTAATAATGTGTTGTGATGGAAGAAAAACGAATCAGTTTGATTACTGCACGCTGTTCTGATCTCCATGTTACACCACAACGGTTACTTCTGTTCCAGGTAAACGATATGGTTGATCGGGTGACCGAATCGCAAGTGGTGATACTCTCGACCCGGCATGAACTAATGAAACTGTCGAAACCGAACTGCCAAGCAGCAAGCTCGCAGAGCACTCCGCCGCTAAACTTCCACAAACAGGTGGAGATCAGTTCGCCGCCGTTGAAATCGGTCGAGCTGGTACCGTTGCAGAAGCCTGGTCAACTGCTGACGGCGTCGCAGCAGTCCAGCACGCCTCGACTGACGGCGAAATTCCGCCAAATCTTTGTGCCAGATCGTTTGATGGCCGTGACAGCCGTCAACTGGTTGTCAACCGCCAATTGTGTCGCCAAAGTTCAACTGGCGCAAGCGCAGAGTGTGACGCCGTTGAGTGCGAACACTGGCCGTCGTAGACGTCGCGACGACTTTGCAATACTGCACGCGAAAAGCACGTTTTATTTCATTCCATTCCATTCCATTTATTTCGCGAAAAAGCAGGAAGCTCCGATAATAGTTCGGAGACCCAAATTTTTCCTTCAAATTCTTTGATAAATGGCAACAGAATTATTCTGTTTTTTGATGAAGCAAGTTCAAACGCATTCAGTTCTGCTATGTTCTGATGGGTTTTAGGCTAAAATGAAGACAAAGTTACATATGGTTTATAAAGCGCGTCTTTTCTTTTGAATAAGAAGAACTGAATATTGTTGTTCATCACTAATAATAATAACACAAATTTCGCATCTAGTGATGGGCAAGCCAGCGCCGGAAGTGCACAAGCTCTACCAGGAAGAATGGGGCAACCTGGGTCGTCTGGCGACACCGAAAGGTGTCCCAACAGCCAGAGCAACAACGGCGAGCGCATCCGTCGGTCAACAGCAATCAGCGTCCGTTCGAAAACCCTCGGCGACACGCAAAGAGTCGACAACCACACGAAGAGAAGACTCGTTGCCGCGAGCGAACGCGCACCCGCAGCAGCCTTCCAGCTCGACAGCGCCAGCGAGAGCGAAAGCGAAAACCTCAACCGGTAGCATTGCGAGCAACAATAACAATCCTAGAGCGTCACCGGCAACCGCGAAACCAAAGGGCGGCTCAAAGGCGTCGTCGAGGTCAAGCACGCCCAAGGGCACCCCGACGGCGTCTCGATCACCGGCCGCTGTGCGCACGACACGGCAAACTCGAAAAAGCGCCGGCGAACCGCCGAAAGCGCCGCTCAATCGGACAAAGCGCTCGAAATGAAACGAAGCGCAATGTGCATGGAGGATCGTCGGTTGAACTTTGTTTATTTGTACCACTGACAGACATCGACATTTACAGAAATGAGGTTCAATAATAACTTTTACTGCGTACTCCTATTACGGAATGGTCTAATAAATAAGGCAGTCACTGTATTCTCCATCAAGGCGTTTTTGTTCAAGTTGTCTTTTTCAAGAATGCCAAGATTATTCCCAATCGGTGTGCAAAGGAGAAAGAAAAGAACAGAATGGCACGAAGAATCCATTAGTTGAAAAACACATCAAATTCGACGCACAATTGGGTTTCTGAAAGGTTTTTTCTCTTTCACTCAAATTTTCGTTGCATCCTAAAAAAACCAGCCATGTTTACTCGGCCATTCCGTACTTATTTTGTTTTGTGATTGTTTGTACTTGAAATTTCATGACGAACAGGCGCAGCGTCACACAAATATTTTTACAGAAGAAAAAATGCATGAAGAAATTTCTCAACTGCAAGTCAACATAATGATCTCAATTTCCAAATTTCAGTTTCATTCAGCAGCTTATTTGAATTTGAGCAATCCCGAAAATAATGAGACTACTCTGGTGTCATGAAAGTGAATAAAAATGAAATTTCTATCTTTTTTATCAGAATATTTTAATATTTTTTTAAAAAAGTGACACGTTAAAAGTTCCAAACGAAAAAACTATTCTAAGAAGAATAATGACGAATGGAGTTCAATGAAGTTGTTTTTGTCTTCGCCATTGTCCAGTTGTGTCTCGCGTTGCTTGAACGCTCGTCAATTGTGGTCGTCTGTTGCGGTGACCGTGAGGCTCGTTGCGAATGGCCACTCGATTCACGCTCGCTTGCAACAAGTCTTCTGAAAGTGATCACCAAAAACAGAAAAAACATTATCACGAATAACCGTCATTGAAATATACATAATTAGCTTGTCAGAACTACATGAACACTGGAGTCATTTGCTGGTGGGCTGTATGATACGATTTGTACAGAGTGGGCCAGAAGTACACTGTAGTGGGTCACCTTTTTGATTGCCTATAACTCTTCAATTGCTTTGCCAATTCTGCAAAATTTTGAAACTAACATACCCAAGGGTCTAACTTAGATTGATGCAAAATTTCACCTGAAAGCGCCATTTATGGAGGTTGAAGTGCGCTGAAGCGCGCTGACGCGCGTCACTTCGATAAACGTTCACGAAGCAAAAAAACAGCGCGCTTCAGTTTTAGAACATACGCATATTCATACGCACGTTCATGAATGGGCCTTAAGAAACCAAAATCCACGTGTGTAGCGGAAGAAATTATAAAAACCAGTTGTTTGACTTTTTATAAATCTTAGCTTCTTGAAAAACCCACCAGTCAAAAATTAAAAAAAATAACGCTCACTTTTCCGGCGGTCGTTCGTTTGATTGAATTCGATCGTCTCGCGTGCGTTTCTCCATCTTATGCGCTTTGCGTTGCTGTTCTTCTTCGCGTTGCTTCTCTTGTGCTCGAATCAGCTTTTGCTGCCGTTGCCGGTTCGCCAGTTCCGCAGCTGCTTTAGCAGCAGCCTTGTCTCGGCGGTGTTTGATGTTTAACGCAAGCATTTTTTTCGTTTCAACCACACTTTCTAACTATTCTTCTTCGTCTTTGTTGTTTTCAAGTCCCAGTCTCTGTTTTTAGTTATTGCCTTATTTAGTGCCAAACGCTTTTTGTCTGATGATGATATATACCAATAATTTGACCGACCATCGACCTATTGTGTACATTTGTTGCCTTGTTGCTGAGTTCATCATAAAATTTGCCCTGCCACGTTTTTTTTGTGTTGGATTCCATTAAAATTATTAGAAATTCACCTGTATCGGCTGCAGCAAAAGGGCATGTGAATCATGCTGCGTGGTAACACGATACAAAAAACTAGTGTCATTTTGCGGTTCCTTGTCGGTTTTTTTAAAAGACCTCCCAAGGAATTTGATTTTTTTTCAATTTTGTATTTACCCAGCTTCGGCTGTGTAAGCGCAAGGACCCCTTATATGCAAGACTTTACGGTACTTTTATGACAAAGCACTGCGTGGACGAATATTGAAAAATCGAGAAAAAGTTTGGTTGCCAAGCATCCCACCACCACATCCACTGTCCAAATTGTATTGTATTTTCGGTACTCCAGTTAAACAATAAAATTTTGGGTTCGTTTTTATTGCATGAAGCAAGTGGATTGTGAATTGCAGTACATGACATCGCGGTTGAACAATCGGCTAGCTACTCGATTTAAAATTCAATAGCTGTCAAATCATGGATGATCCATGTGGCTCTATGTATGTAGCTCTATTCAATAGTTGTCAACCAAATCGATAGTACCTAATTTTGCAAAACCGTCAGAAAAACCACACAAAAAACTGCTGCTTGGTCAATGGAACGACATCGCATTTGATGGAGACCAAAACATTTGGCACTGCATCTGAAGGGCACAATGAAGAAACTGGTGCAATTGCCTACGGACTTTGTGCCTTCCAATAGCACTCGTTCACTTTGGTCAGCGTTTGCACCAGCGGCGCACATTGGCTGAGCGCTGTTCTGAAAACGAAAAAGAGCATTGTTTGGTTTCTGAATGCGTGATACTGAAAACTTGAGGTTCGTAATACTGAAACGCCAAACTCAACATGGCATACATACTCGGTGTACAATTTGGTAACCCAACAAAGTCATGCTGCACACGAATCATCGTGCTCTAATGATTCAAAAATCATGCAGAATGCTAGGTTTATTGAGCGGCGGGCAAAATCGGGGCGCGAAACAACTTTTCCCCAGCTGTGCGGCTTTTCCACACATCATTCAACATTACTCCGCCTCCTTCGCACAAAAAAGATATTATGCACTGTATATGAAAGTAAAAGTCGATAACATACGCATCGATTTCAGCGTTGAAGCGACTTGGATAGCAATACTTGTGGCATGCCGTGGGCACGTTTGCGCGCCGGCAACACGGCCGCAGGTCTTTGCCGCCCGAGAAGCACTTTATGTAGGCTAGATGGTGCGACGCTTTGCAGTTCGGATTCGTCGCCGCCGCGTTCAGCTGAATGGACGCAGAAACAAAGCATACCACGCAGAAAAAATCTGGTTTTTTCAGGACACAAAACTCCAAAGTTATATACCACATAAGTTGGATTTGCCCCTAGAAACGCTATAGTATGATGACACGCAGTTTTGAACAGTTTTATGAAAGTTTTTGACGAGATTTTGAGAAAAACAAATCTTCAACTGAGCGTATTTCGCAGCGTTCATACGGATGCTAACGACATTTCCCATAGCTCGCAGTACTGCATGCACTCGTCCGGATAGCCGGCCTCTCTGCAGCACTCCTTTGCGCGGTCGTTCGCTTCCTCTTTACTGATGCATGGCTGGTCCTTTGCGTTCGGACACTCGCTCGCTTTCTGTAGTCAAGCTAGCAGCTCAATCACTGATTCACGTTGCGCTGTGTACCGTAAATTCTTGCTTATAGGGTCTCCTTATATACCGTATTACCCCCATTAAACCCCCCCCCCCACCATTAATCCCCCCCCACCAATAAACCCCACCCCCCGACCAGTTTCCGAATAATCCCCCCCCACAAATAATCCCCCATGGGGGTTAATTGGAAACCTGTTTGAAACACATACCCAGCGAATTCAGTGGCTGGTTGCAGTGAAAATGATGAAATTGTGCTACCAAAGTCCCCAAATGGATGAGTTAATGGTAATTTCATTACAAAAGGCTGTTACAGTAGGAAATAACTGTGAAAAGTAGAAGTTTCTGCGACTTTATTGCCTGCCATGCAAGGTATTTTTGCCATTTTTCAACAAACCCCCACCCCTAGAATTTTTTTGTAAATAAACCCCCCCCCCCACCAATAATCCCCCCCACCAATAAACCCCCACCCCTAAAAGTCGCTGACGTATTAAACCCCCATGGGGGTTTATTGGGGGTAATACGGTAAATTTGAAAATCAAAAATTTCTGAACAAAGCGGAATATTTTGTGTGACAACCTTATAAGTGGGTGGAGGTCTTATAAAGCGGAGATTTAGGAAGTCCGGCCTCATAAACCGGGGTGGGATTTCGACCAAGTCAAAAATTTGAATTTTTTGGTTTCCCGCCGTGTGACACTCCGCCCACTTTTGGGTGGGGGTCTTATAAGTGGGAGGAACCATGCAAGACTTTACGGTATTGCGTTAACACACGTGTCATAATTACACACGACGGCTGCACAGTAAACAGACAAACACACAGACACACCGAGGCTTGCCTCTAATTGCCGTACCCCGTGATCGGGATGTATGTGATCAGGTCTCGAGACTGTCCCTTTTCACGTGTTGTCTCTTTTCATCTCCGATGAAAGCCAAAAAAAGTGTTGCAAAACCGTGCGGCACCGCACCACCATATTTGCCACCCCCCCACACGCTCATGGAGGTGGTTTTCGAAGGATTGGCCAAATGTCACAGTCAGTCGTAACATCCGATGCAGACAACCAGCGTGTATAGGCACTTAATGACAGAATACTCGATGGGCGCTTTACTCAATGGCGTTCTGTGCGCTTCTCTGGGTTAGCACTGAGGGCGAAAAACATCGCCTAAAAATCCCAACAACAACAACAACAACAACAACAACAACAACAACAACAACAACAACAACAACAACAACAACAACAACAACAACAACAACAACAACAACAACAACAACCAGCAGCTTGACGCAGCTTGCTGGTCGGTCGGTTATCAAAATACTTCTCTTTTTTTTATTTTCAGGGATGGACATGAAAAGGGACATGGTAGGAACGTTGATATGCGTGGCGTTTGTGTCCGCAAGCGCGACGCGTCTAACCTCAGACGAGTCTACAGAGTAGTCGGGTCCTTGATCGTGCGCGCCCGGCGGCGTTTCACCCTCGTGTCGAAGTGCGTACGTTTCGTGCGGGTACGGATTTCGTCCGACATGCCCAAGTCGGCGCAGCCCTGTTCGAGAAATTTGTTGTGTTTTTAGTCAACCACCATTTCTGCAATAAAAAATGAACGAGCTTGCGAGCAATGTGTTCACACCTTCGTGGAGGCGCTCCATTGGATCGGCCGGAAAAGCGTCCGGTCGCTGTGGAATGTCCTTCGCCCAGAATGGCTCCATGTCTCGATCGAAACGCTGGTTCAACTCAAACACTTCCGGTGCTGGGTCGTCCGATAAATACTGAATAAAAGAACCTTGGCTTCATGCTAGTACCGTAAAGTCTTGCATACAAAGGCCAATTTTGTTTTCATGTGTAAGTTTTTTTGAAGTTCTGCGGCCCACAGTCTTTTGTGCATTGAAAATCATGCGTAATCTTCGTTTTATAAGACATTATATGGTCATACAAAATTCCACTTTTTTCAAAAAAGCTTGATTTTCAAAGTTTTATAAGGGGACCTTATATGCAAGACTATAAGGTATATTTTAGTGCAAAAGATAACATCATAAACCCAATGTTTTTTTTTTTTGATTTCGAACAGATCAAAAATCGACATGCGCTCATCCAAAGACAGTGTGCATTTTTTAATTGTCCAAATTCGGGCCCAACTCAATCGCACCTTGTTGCGGGTGGCACAGTGGCGCACACAATACCGATGGCAGAGTTGATTCAGACGTGGCGACTTGCAGAGCACGCATGTGGGATAGCCACTGAAGATGCAGTCCGGTGGAAGTGCCAAGCACTGGTGCACAACAATAAACGTCAACAACAGCAACCGTGGGCAAATGCGCGTGAACATCATTGCTTTGAGAAAATAAATGCACCAAAACTGTCAAATTATGTTTTTGGCTGATTAAAGAATGCTGAATGGGGCTAATTTCATGAGCTTTTTTACTGCCTTTCCTGCGTTTTTTTGAGAAAAGTATGGATACTGAACTTGATTTTAAACTGGATTTATTACCAATACCACCTTTGGGTTTTGCCGAGATAAAACGTTCAGCTATATTGAAAAACAAACGTTTTGCAGTATTTCTAAATTTTTCGACGTGCAAAAAAACCTACGAAAACAAACAAGTTTTAAATGGTATTTTTGCGAATAGTATTTTTAACCAGGTTTTTTGACAGCATCATCACGGGCTAAAAAAACAGTCGAGTGCTTTCTCCAGTCAATTATGTATCTCAGCATATGAACTTTACACCGTTTATAGCGTTTCACAACAGCGGCTCCATTTCAGTGCGGCAATAGACAGCCCACTTCGTCAGACAGTTTTTATAACGCACTTGTCTTTTATAATCTCGAATATTACCAGGTATATTTGTTTTTGATCACTGATTTTCTCGATATATTCTCAGCGTGCAATGCACTATTGGTCTTCGTTTTTCAGTTGTCTAGAATTGTTTAGTTCAGCGATTTCCAGTAGCATTCGTTCATTTTCAACACCGACTGCACCAGTGGAGGACAGTCGCCCAGCATGCCTCTGAAAAACGTAGTTTTGATTCGCGGTGGTGAACAAAATAGGAAACTGAGGCTGTTATTTGTGTATATTAGTAAATACAATGTACATATGTAGAATGAAGACGGAAAGGTCGAGTAAAAACGGCAGTCCTTGTATTCTCCATCAAGGTGCGATTCGTCGCAGACTAGGAGTTGTCTTTTTCAAGAATGGCGATATACGTATCTCCAAATCGTGTGTGCAATGGATAAAGAATGTAAGTAGAATAGCACGAACAACAAAATTTGAAAAACACGATTAATTTGAGACACAGTTGGCTTTACGTAAGTTTTTCCTTCATTCAAATTTCGCCCGTTCCTTGCACCCTGAAAAAGATGCCATGTTTACTCGGCCACTCCGTAGATCACTTTTTTTCGAGATCCATCAAACCCAAAACGGCGATAAAGAAAAGTTCATTGTGAATTTCCTCTGAATATCCGTGTGCAAAAATATTGTGGCTGTGTGTACAGTCCATCTGGCAAATATATTGAACATGACGTAATGACTAACCAATCAGCGCTGAGAATTGCTCATGACCAACCAATCAGCGCTGAGAATTGCTCATGACCAACCAATCAGCGCTGAGAATTGTTATGATCAACCAATCAGCTAGTTGCATATATTAGCGAGATAGACTGTAGGTATATTTGTCGCACCTGTAAATCGGCTTGTTGAAATGGCTGGGATAACAGAACACGTGACATTTCGGAGGCACGTTCGCGCGCTCACAGCATGGCCGCAGGTCTTGACCCTCAGAGAGGCACTTCATGTAATCAAGGTGCTGCGAGCTTTTGCACTTTGGGTTGCTTGTAGACGCGCTCAACTGCAATTTGCATATCCAAGTGCGTTTTACTTGAAAACAAACGATAAATAACCGCCTCATCATGTCGCAATCCGGAGCTGTTGACTTAAAGACAATTACGCACTTCCAAACCGTATACTCGGTCTTGAAATGCTACCAACGTCCCGAAATCATTGAATGCACTTGTAGCGTTATTCATCACTCCTTTTTTCAAATAATTTTTCTTGCACTTGTAACGTTATTCACTCCTTATTTTTTCAAATAATAATTTTTCTTGAGAGTCACGAAGGACAATGTATATAGAGTGCGGGTTCATTCCGGTAGTTTCGCGGGAGTTTCGTTTCCACTTTCGAAATGAAAAAAATGAGACTGACCGATCCGAGCGACACTTTCCACAGGTCGCAATACTGCATGCACTCATCGACGTAGCCCGCTTGTCGGCAACAGTCCTTTGCACGCTCGTTCGCTTCCTCCTTGCTGACACACGGCTTGTCTTGGTCGTTCGGACACGTGTCAGGATCCTATGCATGCAGACCAAAAGACTTGCAAAACTTTCCACATTTGCTCACACTCGACTGGTAGTCCAGTTTTAACTTGTGGTTCCAACACAAAAGTCATGTCAAAATGAACGAAGGTCATTCGAAGGCACCTGATTATCAGCGGTCACTCGATCGTGCTCCTTCGCTTCAGCACCGTACACGCCCGGCGGTCGTTTGCCTTCGTGCTTCAGTTTGTACGTGTCACCCGGGTACGCATTGCGACCGACGTCGCCTAGCCGGCGGATGCCTGCCGAAAATCAAGTATGATCTATTTTTTAAACGTGTCCCACTAAAATGACGTCATGTGCCGTCAAACATGCGCTTTCCGTTCACATCAAACCAGACTTCCGTTTAGCCGATTTCTTCCCCGTAAACAAATGGTGAATGTCGAATCCAGTCACACCAAACTGACATTTTAGTGCCTGTACTTTGAAAAACGGGCGTTTTTAAAGCACATGACGTCATTTTAGTCTGGACGCGTTTGAATAAATCCACAGTACAATGTACCTCATACAACTGACTTGATTGAACCTTCAAGGTCAAATGTCGCGTCTGTAGCGCAGGTGTCGGACTTCTGTCTACCGTTCTGTAGGTGGAAAGTTCGAACCGCGCTGTGGCCAAATAAGACACATACCGTATTATCTAATAAACCCCCATGGGGGTTTATTTCTTCAGCGACTTCTGGGGGTGGGGGTTTATTTTGGGGGGGGGGGGCTTTATTTTTGGGGGGGGGGGGTTTATTTGGAAACCATTTTTAGGGGTGGGCAAAATGGCAAAAATACCTTCCATGGCAGGAAGGAAGTCGCAGAAACTTCTACTCTACATAGAAATTTCTTTTTACAACAGCCTTTTGTAATGAAATTACCATTAACTCATCCATTTGGGGCCTTTGGTAGCACAATTTCATCATTTTCACTGCAACCAGCCACTGAATTCGCTGGGTATGTGCTTCAAACAAGTTTCAATAATCCCCCATGGGGGATTATTTTGGGGGGGATTATTTGGGGGAAACTTGTCGAGGGGGTGGGGTTTTTTTTTGGGGGGGGTTTTAATTTTGGGGGGGGGGGTTTAATAGAGGTAATACGGTAATGGAGAAACTAAATGACCAATAACATAATGGTCTGCTCCATCCAGAGCCGAGGGTAGATTGGGCTCGGGGTCGGGGGCAGTATTGCCCGTTTCCGCCAGAGTTTGATACCTTGGGGTTTCCGAAACCGGCGCGCAAACAATAAAATTTAAAAAATGCGTTTGCCGCATGTCAACTGGAGACAGCGGGGTGCTCAAAATTGGTTGCTGTTGGAACATGGTGTGCCCGCCGTGCTGCCCATTTTGTGCTGTTTGCGCGAAGTGGCAAGCGCTTTTCGTGAAACAAGCCGGTTGCACGGGTTGGGCATGCTCTACAGTTTCACGACGTACCCTCGTGCAAACGGTCAAGTGGATTGTCGGGCAGTGCATGCGGCTCCGGTGGAATATCCTCCGCCCAGAACGGTCGCATGTCACGGTCGAACCGCTGGTTCAATTCCGGCTGCCCGTTCGGCGGTCCGTCGTCCGTTAGAAGCTGTGAATGAAAGGTTTTCTTGAAAAACCTGCAATAATAACACTTTGTAGTCTGATTTAAGCAAAAAATAGAGTAGGATATACGTCTTCTGCGAATTTATATTTGGTATCATCATTTGTATACATTTGGTACGACTGAGTTGCATGCGCCAATTTTACGAACACACTTTGCAAGTTTACAAAGTTGTTGCTCAAGAACTCGAATGTTGAAAGTTTCTTTCTGTTTCACTGATTCCACCATTGTTGCCAACCTTGTGACGGGTTGCACAATGTCTGATGCAGTACTGATTGCACATCAGAAATAAACGTGGCGATTTACAGAGATCACAGGTTGGATAGCCGGAGAAACGACAGTCAGGCAGTGACTCGCACGCTGTCAGCAATAAAACCACGAATAAATGGACGATAATGGTGCTGGTCATTTTCCTTGTTTTTTACTGTTCAAATAGACTGAAAAGAAAATGAAACACAAGTAAAAAACTGATTATACGCATGCAAATGTATACCGGTATATTTTTTTGAAAAACCGAACACACTGATTTAGTTAAATGGCAACGATCGGCATAAAAACCTGGTGGTTTCGTGTGGAATGAGTGGCTGGCTGAAATTAAAAGTTGCACGGTTCAATTTAATTGAATTTTGAATGAATTGTTTCTATGAGTAGTGTGCTGAACTTGTGTACCCGTCATGTTATTGCTTACTGGTGAACCACTGTCGGTGAAAAAAGGCTGCATTGATTATTTTTTAAAACATTGGCCATCACAACATCTGTTATATTGTGAAATTGTGTATTGCTTGAACTTGTTTTCGACATTTTCACGATTTTCAAACGCAATCAGTGTACAGTATTGTTTTACAGTGCAACGTTTGTTTTGTTTTCGACGACAATGAGCAAAATCATTCACACGAAATTCGACATCAGCAATATGCTTAAAGAGAGAACGAACAATTTGAAGCGTGTGTCATTGTACAAGTGTGTCTGACATTTTCTCCATGGTTGTGTCATCTATCAGCATTTTTTTCACGCCATATTTTTTGAAATTTGCAAGTTTCCCATGTTATCATTGCTGTTATTATGCTGTTATTACAGCACACCGAATCTAATGTCACCATGCACTACGCACAATGTTCATTACAAGGGGGAATGTTTTATGCGCCGCCAAGGAATACTCAATCATGCAAACACAACAAATCCCTTTCAACAACGAAAATACACCACCCCACTCGTTGTCGTCAGATTCAAATATGTGAAATGTATTAAGCCACATGCATGCGGAACATTATTGCTAGTGGCTGCATGCACATGGTTGCAAAATGCTTTCAGACATAGTTCTATGGTGAGTCTTGTGCTCAGAAATAGTCAGTAACTCATTTTAAAACTTTCGATAAAAATTTCAGAAACAGAAACGGAAACAGAAACGGAATTTCTTAAGCGTGTATCATGGTGCAATGGTGATTGCACTGGAAATATACAGACAACACAGTTCCCCTTTGCTACCCCTCAAAAATCCAGTTCCGAACGTCGCTTCGCTTCCTGATAAGGAAAACGCAGGCGCACTAAACTGTTTTTTGTTCACACTTCACATCAAAATGGATGTGCCAATGTTGCTGCCAAAGTGACTTCAAAAATTTGCGCAGTCTTCGCGCGGTTAAGAACATCACTAGCAAATATAAATTGTGTTTTTATTTCTCTGCAAACTGAATTGCTCGCAATGTAAATCCTTTGCTCAAAGGGCTTAAAATTAGCCCGATTAAATATGGCATCTTTTTTCAGGGTGCAGGCGAAATTTGAATGAAAGAAAAGAAAGCCAAAACCCAATTGTCTGCCAAATTTGAACAACCTAATGGGTTCTGTTTATTCCCTGTTCCTTGTACTTGCACACTTGATGGGGGGAAATCAGGCATTCTTGAAAAGCACAGCTCCTTGTCTGCAACTGGTTTCGCCTTGATTGAAAAGACAAGGAGTGCCCTATTTTTTTAGGTGGTACTGTACAAAAATTTTTGTGCGTCAAAAAAACTTTGTGCTCTGGTGCTGTAGCTATACGTGTATGCTGAAGGCATGCAACATGCGGAAATGCCAAGTCAACCAACGCAAGCCGAAAAAAAACAAAAAAAAGATGCGGTATGTGTATTGCACATGGATCTCTTTTCCTGTGCACATGTTCCAAACACTCACCATGACTGGTTTTAATGAAGAATATCTGTCTTTTGCAATAAAATGCATGGTTTTATTCCGGTCGAAACGTTTTCCTTATTCCGTACGCTCAGCAGCACAAACAAACTAATCATGCGGATGCGCGAGCGAGCGTCAGCGAGCGGACAGCGCATCACGCATAATATGAGCCGTTTTCCCCTCGCGCGCGTTTTTCAAACTTTCTCGCTGCCCTGCAGCGAGCATAGTATAAGCCACAAACTTGGTTCTGTGCACACGAAACGAACACCCAAAGTTGTGCTTGGAGCCGCGAAAAAATTTTCATCGGACGATTTTTCATACGCTCTAGACACGAAAAACCTATTCTGAAAATCGTGTTACTTATTTCCCTTTGTCCTTTTTTTTCTGGTATGTAATCAACATGTGTGCGCCCTTTCAGTTTTTACCTGCGACACTTTCACAGTCAAACAAAAATGTTTCCTGGGGTAATTCCATCCGGAGATTTTGAAAATTGGGTTAATTTTTTACCCAGACCCTGTTTTTGGGTAAAAATTGGGCATTTTTAAAAGTTCGCAGGGTTTTCACCTGGTTTTAAGTGTGCGCCCTTTCAATTTTTACCTGCGACACTTTCACAGTCGAACAAAAATGTTTCCTGGGGTAATTCCATCCGGAGATTTTGAAAATCGGATTAATTTTTTACCCAGACCTTGTTTTGGGTAAAAAATTGGGCATTTTTAAAAGTTCGCAGGGTTTTCACCTGGTTTTAAGTGTGCGCCCTTTCAATTTTTACCTGCGACACTTTCACAGTCGAACAAAAATGTTTCCTGGGGTAATTTCATCCGTAGATTGTGAAATTTTTTTTGCCCGGGCATTTTTTTCGTCAAAATTGTGCATTTTCAATCAATCAATCAATCAATCAATTTTATTTGTATGCCTCACGGCCAGTTCACATCAACACATTCACAAAACTTCCATTATGCAAAACAAACACAATTGATGTCACAAAAAAAACTAAAGAAACACA